>JARHVA010000621.1:4375000-4507500 GCA_037957365.1 Torreya grandis | reverse complement strand
ATGTAAAATGTTATATGAAGATGGATTGATTTTTGAATAAGATCTTTTTTGTAATAAAGGTTAGTGACATATCTATTCATTATTCATAATGCTTTTTTGAGTAGATGTATGGATGGAAAATAATAAAGCAAGTGTGAAAGTTATATGAGTGGAATATGTTTCCTTTAATTTTAACCTTCCAGTTGATTGAATAATAATGTGTAATAGAATATACTCTTGGCTTCAATAAACATTCAATCACATTAATTTCTCTCTTACTAATTATAACGCATTGGTTACTACCAATATAATATCATTGACATAGATACGATTATAGGTTGTTGATGAATCTTGTCTAACAAATAATGAAGTTGATCACAATTATATCATGGTTCATTTAATTAGATAGAAGAATTCATGCTTATCAATTGAGTAATGTGTGAACTTAAAAGGATATGTTGACAATGGCATTGTGACCTTTAGGCTATGAGGAATTTGACAGCCTTGGATGGTATCACTTGAATAATTACTTATGATGATTTAGTTATTATTCCATTTCAAGGTTGTGTTCTCTTTTAGGTAATGTTAAATTTTGTTGTATACTTATGGGAATTTAGTACAATTTACATGTGTTTAAATTGATTTTTAGTTGTTATGTATGATTAGCGTGTTAGATATCATACCGAGTTATCAATATTGTACCTTGTTTTCATTACATAGATATATTATGATGTAATAATAACAAAGTGTGTTTTAAAGATAACCTATCTGGTTAGTCTGAAAATAACTATTTAACCATCTAAGAATGGAACTAAAACCCACTGAGGCGAGTAAGATACTTAGTGAAGGCTAAGGACCTATAAATGGACCTATACAAAGGAACATGTGCCACATATGGTGCTTAGGACCTATCTGTGTATCCATACACTGATACACCTTAAACCCCATAAATCAACTTTTAGGAAATTTGCTTCCCCATGGCATCCTTTGTGAGTAATTACTCCTAGCTAATTATCTTTATTCACCTCCTTTGGTTCTGATTGTGTGTCTACGAGTACATTAAATGAGTATTTCTTTATTCATCAGGCAAGGTTTTGGATCTGACATGAATCCTAAAGTGTATTCTAATATGTAATTTTAATTTTTCTATTTTTTTTCTTTTTCTTTTCTTTTTTTTTTTTTTTGGGGGGGGGGGGGGGGGGGGGCGCGTGTGGCAGGGGGTGTTTTAGATTGTTCTAATGAATGCAACATACATAGAAGATGTGCAATGAATGATCCTAATATTAATTGAATATGATGTAATTTTAACTAAAATGAATATGTGGTGTGGTTTTAAGATTGGTATTATTTTAGTTCCATTTATTTTAGTTTCTATTCACTATATACCAATAGGGTTCTATGTGTTTTCTTTCTTCAACTTAGGTGATTGTTTAAGTGATTGAGCTTAGATAATGTGTGTAGGAAATTATAAACCTAATATCATATTATATAAATGTGTGAAAGTAGTTGTTAATATTTAAAATATATATAAATTATTGATGGGACCATTAAAACATATAGAAATTGAATTCATCTCCTCGTTTTAGACTTTTTGGATTTTTTTTTACATATTTTGTAGGTCAAAGGTGAAAAAGATTAAAATTCATAGTACTATGTTTGTCTACAAGGATTATGTAGTAGTCATTTGTGATTTTAAATTATAAGTATTGATCTAATTTTTCAGTGTATCTTACATATATAAAAGATGTATAATGTATGAAAATAATCTTAATTCAATATAGATGAATTTTAATTGAAATGGATATGCTATGTATTTTAAAGATACTTATGGTTTTAGTTAAATTTCTTTTCATATGTATTCGTAAGTCTCTCTATGTAAATAAGGTTATATGAATTATATTTAGTATATTAGGTTATATTTTATGTTTTTGAGTTAAGTGGTATGTTAGTCTAATAAAGTTTATTGTCTTCCCTATTTTTTATGATTAATTTAGAATATGATAGGTTAATAAAATTTGATTAAAAACATATATTTTTATTGTGAAGCCTTATTTTTTAGATATTGGATATTAGGAGAGTACATATATAAACTTATATACATACACACACATAGAGATATTTCAATGGCCTATCCACTACCTATTAAAAACATTTTGTGCAATCATAATGTGGTGCCCAATTTATTCTCCCAGGCTAAAATCCTAAAGACCTAATTATGTCCTAAAAAGATTAAAAATTAAAGCATGTTTTAATTTTATTTAAAATAGCTTTATATATTTTTACCAATTAAAACATCTTCTATAAGATTTTTGCATTAAATTCCACATATAGGTGTATGGATAGGGGTATTTTTTTCTCTTATTGACTTGAAAATGTTAGGATATCAATTCATATTCCAATGAGAGGTTGGAAGGCTACCTTACCTTTTATGTGGTTGTGCATTTAAATCTGTAAGTGCAAAATTTATTAAATAGGATATTAATGAAGGAAAATATAATTTCTTATAACTTTTACTCGATAAATCTGATTTGAGTTCAACTTTTCACAAAAGTGCTTTATTTATCATTCTTATTCCATCAGTCATATTTTTATTGTAAATTTACTAATGTTATAAAGTGCCATATTAGAGGAGGTACCTATGTTATGGGGCCTACTACTTTATTAATTGTACATTGTGTACCAATTGATCTTATGTGATTCTATTTTCAACTATGTCTGATACACACTTTCTAAGCATGTATTATCCCTCATCACTCCAACACTAATTTTTCCCTTGGATTTATTATTAGATAAGCTCGATGTCCCAATCATGAGCATCCTTTAGAGGTTCATTATAGTTTATAATGTGTATTATTTCACTTTCTTGTTGTCTTCTCATAGTCATGATGACTCCATTTGAGAGACTCCAAAGGAGGAAGGTTGAGTCTACACCAATGGTCCATCTTGGGAAGACCAATTATTATTTATGGTGTGTGTTCATAGAGCATTCACTCAAAAATGAATAACTTATTCCACTTCTATATGGATAGAGTCATGTTCTTATTGACCTAGGTATTACCATTAACATTCACTAATATTGGTTATAACATACAAAGAGTGAGGCACACAGAGTGGTCCTGATCCAATAATGGTGCATTATTAATAAACAATATATGGTCACTTTTTTTTTCATTTTTCATGGGATTTACACCACCATGTGCATCACATAGAGTGTTCCTTCACTATTTAGAGTAGTCTTCAAAGTCATTTTGGGGATCTTATTATGATTTATGTCATACCTCCTCCTATTCTTCCTATTGTCTCTTCTAAGGCTATTGTACTCTCTCCTATTTTTATTTAATGTGATGAAAAATACACGGTGGATAGTGCATTTGTTTATGTCAAGTCCCCACTCTAGGCCAATATTTTTCTAGACCTTAGTTTTCTCATTGCAAATTATATATCCTTTCCTATGTATATTGTTTCTCTTATAGAGCCTTTATAGACTGAACATTTTTGAGTAATTTACTAATTTTAGTGAGAGTGTACACATTGAGAGTATTGATGAATCATATCTTCCTAAGGACATTTTTATTTTAGATTTGATTGTTTCATTTGTAGACCAATCTTTAATTTTGATAGTTTTTGAGCCTTACTCTCCTCTTCCCATGGACATTATTTTAGCAAATGTTCCATGCCATTATTCTTCTATATATGTAATTATGGTACTTATAAACCCTCCTACTTTTTCCCCTTTATTGTATTCCTACTGATTACAATCTTCTATAGTTAGGCTTATGATTCCTTATCACACTTTGGCACACTTGAGCACTAGTAGGGATCCTTTTGAGAATTTTTTAGAGATATACATATGTAATCCTATCTACATTCATATTTGCATTCCACTTGAGTGGTAAATTACCAATTTGATAACTCTTGGTTTTTTTCTTCTGAAAGGAAGAGACAATATTTGTTGTAGAGGGACCCACTACAAAATTATCCATGTGACATTTTTCACTTACCTTATCTCTCTTCTTTGTGGAGATACACATCCTTCATGTTTTATAGGATACTGGGATCATCACTATGTATTTGGGTACCTCATTAGGCCTCATTGCTAGGGCATAATTTTCTAGCCCACCTAATATTTGCTTAAGGGGATTTTAGTGTGGCCATTCTAGTTCTACCTTATTTTCTTTGTCTCTCTTCTAGGAGGTAGTTTTTTCCCACTAGGTTTTCTCCTTGTACCCCACTTTTTGAGATTTTCAGTCTATGTGGGTACCTCAGTAGTCCTTGTTACTGGGACCTATTTTTTAATTTTCACCCACCTAATCTATGCTTATTGGGGTAGAGGGTAGGATTGGTGTAGGATATTTATTATTCCATTTATTTATTAAATAGATAATCCATACACAATTGGATTCAACTTACTTAGCTATGATAAGAGGTTAAGTGGGTGAGAGGGTGAATTCTACATATACATCCATCTAGATTTCAACTGAGTACCTTTGTGAGTTCTCTTATGAGATCCATGGTGAGCTACACTTAGTCTCAAAGTGAGTTATTTTATGAGTTAACTCCCCCTACTCCTTTATATTCCTCGTCAACAGGATATTATAATAGATCAAATAATTGGTAAGAAAGGTGGTTTAATAAATCAAGAAAATTATTGGAAATCTCTTGAATATTTTTGAATATAATCAAAGTCATTGTCATTAGAATTCTTACGTGATCATTCTAACAGAAGATTACCTATTGGCCTACCATGAAAAAATATATATCTAAGATCTAAATGTGTCAATTCATCTACTCTACGATTTTCCTACTTCACTAAATACTATATATTCTTTCGTACGTGTTCTCATGACAACATTAGATTTTGAAATTTCCTCTATACCATCTTATTTTTATATCATTTTCAATCAATAATCAGGGACATGAGATATTTGGTCCTCTTCCCCACCATGATTTTTCCATTCATGGTAATTATATAAATATTTTACATTGAGTATGGATGATATGTCCATGACTTTAGGAAATATGGTCTCATATTCAAATATTTGAGAACTTTTGCAACAATTTACATTAACCTATTTTCTTCCTCTTTAGTTTATTGTATGTTTCTCTTTGGAACTTCTTCTTGAAAAAATGCACAAATCTCAATTTCAATTATTTATTTATTTTTAAATTTGTCTCATGTATACATTTTTTATCTTCTATAACACCTTTTACTATACCTCATGTTTATAATTTTCATAATATTTAGCTTCTACATTTGTTTCACTATATTATTTGATGATTTTTTTTTTAATAAAACTCAATATACCATTAGAACCTCACCCCTTAAGCATACTTCTTAATAATGACCACTATATGATAGCACACAACTTCTTTGAATCTATATTTAAAAATTATTTGCATACTATAAAACTGAATAATATTACATCTTTATCGATTAAAATATACTTTTAAAATTATCTCCCTTCAATCATGGAAACACTTTCCTAAAATGTTATATGTGTTCCTCTTTCATTTTGTAGCACACCAATTTTTCATCTACAAACACAATGATTTTTTTTTTATAAAAATGGATTCAATACTTCATTCACGAATCTCATTAATGTTATTGGTTCATCCTTCAATCAAAATGGCATGAGAAACCATTGATAAAATCATTCCTTCATATTAAATTTGGCTTCTGAATCATCACCTTCCCTAATTTTGATCTAGTGTGAGTCACTTTCAAATTATACATGTTTGATATATCACACTCTCCTATTAAGTCCAAAAATTCATTCATGGATGAAAATATAATCCTTTATTTGATCATTAATTTTTTAATGGACCTTGATTCTATGCACATGGGCCACTCACATTATTTCCTTGGTGTCAATATTGTGAGTACTATTCATAGTCTTAGGATTTTATTGATCATCCATATCCAAAATCTCCTACACTTCCCTTTATATTTATTCATTTTTCTTTAGTATAAATGTGTGCTTCCTTGATTCGAAAACATGACCCAGTTATTACATACATATGATGACAAGTACTTCACATTGTTGATAACCCATTAGGTACATCACTAAATATTATTTATGAGAACTAATTCAAAAACTCATTTGATCCATTTTGAAGGGTTAATCCTCTTCTTTGTCTAGATGTTCATGTTGGACCATCTTAGGCATTATTGTGACGTTAATTCTCTTTCACCACCCCATTTAGGATTTTATTTAATGACACGATTAACACATGTCAGAATTGTTTTTTATGTGCTACTTCATCCTTGTCTTACAATAGTATCATAATGAAATTATTTACATCCTTATCCAAGTGATATTAATATTTCCTTTCATCATGTGCATCCTTTACATCAAAATTTCACGGTATACCCAAAATTATAGAGTCCACATCCATGAGCACCACATCACAACAAACATCATATTTGTATGTTCCTATTTATAATTTCACCAACCATTTATCATTTACCAAAATATGATTATCCTTTTGTATCCATGATACTAAATAAGAGTTATTTTATAGTACCTTTTTTAACCCCAAATTTTGTACTGCATTAAATGAAACAAAATTATTTCTACCAGCAATTTCCATAATCCATTTGCAAAACTTTACTCATAATTTTCAAAATTTCAAGAAGAGAATTAGTTTCTTCACTTTTTCATAATAATCCTTTGTTGTTTTTAAAAACACCATATTTAAGATGATATAACCACCAAGCTCTAACTCCTTAAAATTATTAGTGGAACCTATGAAAATTTCATCTCCACATGTGACACCAACTTTTGAAATTTGTATACTTTTATTATATAGATGAGGACATTCACATGCTCTATGTCCAAGCTATCCATATACAAAACATGTTCATTTAAATTTTAATCTTCTTGACTAAACATTACATGTATTATGAATAGGTAATATTTGCATAATTAGCAACCTTTATTTCCTCTACATGAATCATATTGTTCATCTCCATGAAAATGATTTCATAGAGCAATGTTATATCTTCAACTATATTAGTTTATTATAGTTAAAATTTAGCCTCTTAAATGCACAATCTTTTCCTTTTTTATATGATAATTTTTTTTGTTTGTGCAATCATTCATCTTCAATTTTCAACACCAACTCATAAGCTTCCTCCACAATTGATCCAAGCCATGATATTATCTTATTGTATGCCAAATGTCAACCCATTTAAATCTCTTGGTCCACTTCAACATCGATAAAGTTGATTGTGATTTGAAAAATTTGCTCAATGTAATACTTCACACTTATCTACTTTTTTTTTTCTTATGATGTATAATGTTTTGAATGAATCCATCTAGTAAACATGTTGTATGAAATTCCCCTTCATTATGGTGGTCATCCTATCCCACTTGGTTGTTTTCCCCTTTCATATCTTATTTTCCTTTCACTTATTAGTCTACTTTAACCAAAGTGTCGCATGGTCCTTCATCTTTTTCTATGCATCATTCACTAACTTTTTTATCATTTATATCATCAAACTAAAAATACTCATAAATTATTGTGAGCTAGGGATGATCACTTGAGGATTCAAGGTCCTTAAGAAATATATAATTCCTTCAATAGTTTATTTCATTTTCTATAAGATAACAATTGAAAGTCTACCTTTAAACCCATCCATGTGCATTTTGACACTCTCTTTAACATGTAGTTCAAAGGGATTAGAATTTCTTTAAATACTATTGAATAAATATGCATGTGATTATTTAATTGAAAACATATTACACTTTTATGTATAACAGATTTTAGAATACAACTATGTACATTGAATATTTATAACTTTAATACATCACAGGTTTAAGCTTTCAAAAGTAAATAATAATAATAGGAAAATGTATATTTCATTCTATTTATCATTAATAAAAAGATGTGTATATAAAAATATATAAACTTGTAAAAATTATAAAATTTAAAATTTAGTAGAACATATAATCCCAACAATTACATAACAAACATATTTTCTTATATCCAAACAAGCACTCATGAATATAGTGTTGTAATTCCTTCAACAATACTAATAGATAATAAGACTTTCACAACAATATATAATCCACAAAACAACAATTGAACAAGTAAGGCGAGGAAGAAAACTCACCTCCCATCTATATGACATCATTAGGTATGTAATGCCTTTGTCAACTTAGAATCCAATTTTTTAATTCAAGAGGACCTAAAACCCACTTATGGTTTCACAGTTAGGTAAGATATATAACATTTATTTAGGCTTAAATATGTATAGATAACCATATAATAATAACAAACACAAAATTTTTGAAAGATATGTATAAGGGTAAGGTAGAAACATACTCTCCACATCACATTAACCATCAAAACATTAATATACTTCAATTTATGATTTACCATCATATAAAATACCACATCCAAGTATCCTAATTTTAGTAAGGCCTTTCATCCTCGTCATTCATCAGTACAACTTTTATTTGAGGATTACTTACAACCAAGAATATCCATTCAAGAGTAAAAAGTAGTAAAGCACTTATACGGAATTATTTAAGAATCCACTTTGTTCAATTTTTTCTTACTTTTTGTCTCTAAAGTCCTCCATTTTTATGCAACTCCTCTTCTTTATCAGAACAAAAAAAGTATGAACATGTGTCCAATCCCGACCATGCAATTACACTATTCTAAGAATCCAATAAAGCCTCAACAATGATATTAAATTATCTTGTAATATGATAAAAAGTAAACCCCCAAAATAACTTTAATTTTAATTTTTTTTTAAATAACAATTTTTCAATTTTATTTATATATATATATATATATATATATATATATATATATATATATATATATATATATATATATATATTGCAAAGGTGATTATTATTAATTAATATAAATATTCTTTTCCCTTTTTTTTCTATTTATTGGATGTTATATATTATTATAAAATAGTATGCATTTATCAAAGGTATTTAAATTTACTCGTGGAAGAACAAAATATACTCTATGCATAATGTCCACTTGGAGTGACATTTTCATATTCCAATACTAATTCAAATTACAAGTATCAAAATGAAAATTTATTTAGTATATCACTTTAAATTCTCTTATATATTCTCTTAGTATATAAGTTTTGTTTTTGTATCTGTTAGGATATATATTTACTCATATTGACAATAACACGTAATAAAAAATTTATTTAAAAGATTATAATTAATGAACATACCTTATTAAAATGCTTATTTTCAAAATATTGTATACCAAACAATACAAATAATACATATAAAATTATTATTTGATTATTCACCAAAAATATTGTTTTGGCCGAATATTATATTATATGCCTTCAACATAATAATAAATTTCATATCATCATCTATGATCTAGTTTAAACCATTCTAGTATCTACACCATAAACATTAGATAAATTCAAAATAAATAAGAATAAAATAAACATAATCAAATTAAATATTTGAATATTGATTGAAAGCATATTTCAATTATAATCATGGAGTTGTCATTTTTATATGAAAAAAGTAGACATCAAATGTTGAAATTCAATCCGGACCATATTGAATATTGCTCCCCCCAATAAATAGAATATGGAGGAACCTGAAATAGTAAGTCTATTCATGTATACGATATATGAGAATAAATAAATAAATAAATTGTGAAGAGAAACAACTGTATCAGATATATGGGACTTGATATTAGACAATCATTTTGTCAAATATATTTATTAATTTTTTTATAAATTTTCAAAATAATATTTTAGAGTCTTATGATAATGGTTTCTTCATTTACACATATATCAATAGACAATATTTTTTCTTATAATTTTATGATTTTTTTAGTATAATTAAAAAATTATATACAATATATAATACATGATTACAATAAACACATTAAATGTATTTTGGCCATTATAAAAATATAGAATAAAAAAATGATGAAATGGTTCAAAATATAAAATATTAAAGATATCATTCATAATATATAGAACAAATTTATTTATTCAAAAATAATAATTATTTAAAGGAAGAAGAATAAAATAGAGTGAAAAAAAATTCAGTATATAATGTTAATAAAAAAATTACCCCACTTTATAAATTATGACACACAGATAATGTCCACATTATAGTATATTTTAAAAACATATATTATGATACAAATGAACTAAATATAAGTAAAGTGAGTGTGTGTATAATTATAATTATAATTTACATAAGTGATGTAAAAGTTTTTGGCTATAATAATATGAAGGGCATATAGATTATATATATTTTTGGAATGTGAGAAATAAAAAAGTTTAAAATATGTATCATATATTAAATGGATTGTAATTTCATGATTTAATGACAAACTTACATTGTCACATCATACATCAAAATACAAATTACATTAAATTAAAAAAATGGTTGAGGTTAAGTTATTGTCTTAAATGATAATATCTTTTCATAAATAACATATAAGATTTGTTTAAAATAAAATATTTTGATATTTATTTATATACAAAATTTTCATCTTATTTCTAAAATAAAATTTTATAATAAAATATTTGTGATTTATTTGATTTATATAGATATATTTTATTGTATTTGTAGTTTTTAAAATAATAATTTAATTATATATTATTTATTTCAAGTTTATTATATATTGTGTAAAATGGAGTGATGGATGTAATGTTAAGGATATTGATGTAAGAGATGGTGTAGAAATTGGTCAAATATTTAATTAGAGGGAAGGTGTATTTGAGATGTTTGAAAGAGATTTTAAAAAATTATGATCCTCAAATATAATTTACAAAATAGAGTAAAGGTGTGCAATATATTAAGTTTTTAGGAAAATGAAAATAGTTAATAGGATCAAGAGAGTTACAAGAAATAAAATAAATTTTGAAAAATGAATACAATTTACATATAATAAAAGGTGATGAAAACATAATAAGATTCAACATTTATTTTCTTTTTATTTTATTTTTTTCCAAATTTAAGGATGAAACCCCGGACATCAAGATTGTGGGTTTATTTTGATCTTCAATTTTGAGTACTAAATCCAACCTAAAATAAGGCTAATCGTAAATGTATTCTCTATAAAATTCCTTCATACTAAATTATATTATAATGTATTATGAAATATAATACCCAATGGTTGAGTGATAAACATGAAGGAATACAAGCAATGTGCAATATAAACAAAGTGCGATTTTAGAGAAATAACTCCATGATAGAAATAACATCATCCATGGATCATAATAAAAATAAGCTCTTATAAGTGTCAAGTACCATGGAATATATAAATTAGATATGTTGGTATTGAGCTAAATAACAAGAATATTCAGAGATTTAAATACAATAATATGTGTACGTCTTTGTTAACATTGAGATTTGATAGTGAATTTGTTTCTAGTTGGAAAGGTTTTAGGGTGACTTGGAAACTTATAATGAGGAACCTAATCCTATCACTTGATATATCTTGTATCTAATTTTTATAAGATTTATAGGTGAATGGTTAATTAGAGAAAAAGTTTAGGGTATGCATTAATATGTCATTCTGAACTTATATATTTGACATGTTGAAAAAAAATTAGAAGACAAGTTTAATATTTGATGTATGCTAAATCTTAAATATATTTTGATCTAAAAGATAATAATTAGCTGACATAGAGATTTCATAATATGTATGTAAATTTTTGTGTTATAGTATGTTCATTGATATTATATACGTTAGGATATTATAATTGAGTTGATGAAGATATTACTTGTATTGTGTTGATACAACACTTAGTGTACCCATAGATCTCTAAAACTACCTTATGGATACACATTGAAATTGAATGGCTTATGGCTTTTACTCCATTGGTGAGAACTTTTATTTACTGTTTTTGAAACATATAATTAAAAATAAATTATAAAAAATGTGAAAGATAAATCATTTTCAAGCACTTAAATGAGATGTTATAATGACACTATTATATTTGGTTATCACTAATATTGGATGGGTGAATTTATGAATGTACTTATTACATGATAAAAAAAATTTAGAGCTAAAAAATTTGGAGCTAAAGTTTATTAAAGGGAAGGTGGAGTATTTAATCTTTCACCTAACCTCATTTTGTCTTACGCACATGGTTATATATTAATCGGTGTTGGGATCATTGATATCTGTTTATTTAATATTATTATCTTGATTCTTTTAATTATATTATTTTAAATTATTAGAAAATATATATTTAGTATTGTTTTATAAATAATCATTTAAATAATGCATTTTTGTTTCTATCTTTTGATATTGTAGAGGTATCATGATGATTTTAAAATATGTGCAAGAGACAATTGTTATCGATTTGGTCTTATTTTTGTATATTGATGATGAAATGAGTTGTTTGAGTTTAAAACTAGTGCACCAAATTGTAATGTGATTCAATGCAATACAAGTGGGAGTCAAAATACACATATAATAAGAGTTAATCCTATTAGTGAATTGATGATGGGATATATCTTATGTGAAACAAATTTTGTGTCACATTAATCACTTAGATATTTGGCATTTTGTACCATGTTGAAAAGAACACAAGGGTGCATTATGTTAATATGGATAATAAAAAGAAATGGAATGATGCAATTGGGAAATAAAGTAAACAAAACTAAAATATTTACGATCATAAAATTTTAAAAAGACAATAGAAGGAGGCCATATGGGTGTTATAGAATAAAACATGTCTAAAATTTTATATGAAGAAAAGAATTAAAAATGCTTCATGGCCAATATGATGAGAAATCAGTATATATTATAATTGGAATCGTAACCATAAACAAGGCATCCATGAGTAACTTATTCAAACAAGTGCCAAGATGTGGCTTCAGTACCTACCGTATGTAATTACAAATATGATGATAAAGCATATGTTATGATATTTTTGGAATGTATTTTATTGTGTGATTCAAGTCAGGTTAGATTGCAACGATCAAGAGTAATAATGTTATTTATTGTAGTCATTATAACATTAAATTGTATATTCATTTTATGGTGTGTGTTGGAAATTAGTTTGAAGATAAAAGTCACATACAAATTATGTAATTATAATAAATCAAGTGTTTCTAACAAGAAGGATAAGTTAGTCATTAAGTTGTTGAAAAAACATGTAAACATTAGAAAATTTTGAGCAACTAAGTCTTGATTAGATTGTTGCTCTTTCTAAAATGTGTCTCTACAAAGGGATCAATTCCATGACAACTTCATAGGTGGAGGTGACAAATAAATTAAGAGCATATGGATATTAGAAATTTTACATCTGTATTTTTGAATTTAGTTATCTTTATTGAATCACAAGTTCAATTATAAAAATACTTGTGTTTAAATTGGATTATTTTATATATAATATAATATGAAATGTTGTATGGTTTTGTAAAGTGCTCTTTAAAAATATACTAGAAGGTTATTTTTGTTGATTTTATTTAACATCTATATTTATAACAACTTTGAAATAAATACATACTGTACAAATGTGAAGTTAATGTTGGTAGTTTATGATGTATGATTTTGACAATGTTCCATGTTGTAGACAAGTACAGTTTGCCTAATATTAACTTTACAATTATGCTTATCATTGTGTATCCAAAGTCACTATTATAGTTTGATATGGCTATGGTACTTATATTTTTTCAATGTAGGTGGTTAAAGATGTTATGTATATTAGTTTGTAAATTAAGTAAATACAATTTTATTTGTAGTTTGAATATGATTGAGACAAATAACATTTTTTTGGGAGTATGTTTTGTTATTGCATGAGTTTTTTTGGAGTAGGTTGTCTGTAAATATAATTATTATTTTCGATTGGATCTAGTGAAATCAAAGTATAATGGGTATAAAACAATTATATTTTATGATTTTAAGGTAATGTTCTGAAGATCATATATTGGTCAAGATAGTAGATTAATTTTGTATTGTAATCGTAAATTTATCACAAAACTATTTTAGTTGTTAATATCATTTACAAAAATGCATTGTGTTTTGATAAAACTATGTTTTGTAAAGTGAAAGATTGTAATTCAACACTCCTAACTCACTATAGATGCATGTTCATTGCCTTTATCTAATTTTTTTCTATGCAAAGTATTAGAAAATAATAATACAAAACTCATTTTAACAATCATATAATAAGTATATATAAATTCTAATAATATTTAGTATAATACTATTATTTTAAATATGTAAAATATTATATTATATTTTGTACATTATTATCTGTTATTGATATATTATTAATATGTTATTATATTTTTAATTATATTGTAAAAAATGTACTATATAATTATTGTAATATATACTAACATGTACATAATATTATAAAATATTATATTATAATAATATAATATTATTTATGTCAATATTATATTGTATTACAATTATAATATATATAATGGGGAAACTGCAGAATATGGTGCATTAAATTATAAATAATATTTAAATTTATGTGTGTTAAGTCTTACACAATAGTTTTTTTAAAAGAAAGAATTAATATTGGTGGCTGATCCCTTTGTATGATAGGAATCAGCGATTTTGTTACGTAAACATTATTTATTTTTGTTTTTGTTTCTAATATCATACAAAGAGATTTCATATCTATAAGATAAATTATCACAACATAAAGATTAAATTTTATCTTCATTAAAAACATACAGAATAATAAAATACCATAATAAAAATTTATCAAAATAAATTACAAACTGTAGCCTATGAAGATTTCTTTTGCATGGAGAATGATGGAAGCTCCACGACATCAACTCTCATTTAGAAATTCCAGAGAGTATGATAGCAAGGGCAAAAAAAATTACGATAAGCACGTGGGTTGCAATTGGTATAGTAGTGCCCCTAAGGAGAGCGAAATCATGCTTAATAATATCCTCAAAATAAAATATTTACTGGCATAGGCATCATTTATTAAGTCGGAGGCTTATAGAGCGGGCGAAGCTCGTAGATTCGTATCATAAGAGACAAAAATGATGAAGATGTTGTTCTGTCCATTTGAACACGGACACGTTTCGTAGCAGACAGTTTGGGGTGTAAGAGCGCAGTTGATGGGGACGAAGGCGCCTTGGCGTTGACACGACTTGAAGCCTTTTGTCTGTGAAATGTGGATGAGCCGGCGAGGAACGACGAGGCGGGGCACAATTCTGATAGCGATCAGATGCTTAAAGTCGGTTGCACGAATGTGCACCGTTGATGTATATCACATAGTCGATCAAGGTTCGATTTACGCGGAGATCTTTAAAAGTTTTGAGGAGACGGAGGAAGCGAGAAAAAGCAGAGCACGTAATAGCAGTGGTTACACACAGGTATTGGCTCTGACAAGATTCTTACCCTTGGCCTAAGTTGTTTTAATAATATCCGTGGAATTCTGCTATGAGTTTTTTGCAGTGCATATATTGTGTAATAAATCGTCTGAATTAAACTGCATCAAGCTAGAACTAGATTTCTTTCTGAGATCTTTAAATTTTTTGATCTAAAATTTATATGGTTATAAGTAAAGTGATCTGTGTACAATTCGCTAAGGTGGCATGATCTATAAATAGGCCAAACTGTGTTGCAAAAATGTTATTTCTGAAGTAACGAAGCATAACAAGGTGCTAATCGAGCAACCGGTATTTTATCAACTATCTGTCTAACGTAAATTCAAAACTCGGAACATTCGAAATCACGCGGTTAAACGTAAGTGAACGGCAGTGGCGACCTTCTCTGCGTTTGTCACTTAAATGAGTATTTAAGTTCTTTTCTTTTATTTAATTCAGCCCAAGAGCAACACCGCCACCATTCTTTTTATCTCAGCTGTTTCGACTCAAGTGGAACCGCATTCCATTTCAGTCAAGGATTTCAACGGACTCAGAAAGCCCCTCTGCGCTTTCAACAGACTACAAATATGCGTTTATCTCTATGTCTGGACAGGACATATATACATATATATAGTATATGTGCTGTGGTCGTGTTTCTTTCTGGGAGTGCGAGCCCCTCCACGCATATTTCCTGCATTTAACAATTATATCGGGAAAGTGACTTAGTTCGCTTCCTCACGAGTTTCATTATACGTTGGCCGGCGCATATTTGATTTTAGGTTATTGTGAATTGACAGGAAGCTAGAGGGAGACCCACAATCCATTGGTTAGTATAATTTATGATTGCTCTAGTTGGGAATTAAATGGCATGGTTAAAATTTTCAAAAGGGGTGTTATTTTGATAAGTTATGGATGGTTTGTTTTATGTTTTTAATTGATTGTTGTGGGTTGTTTTGTTGGGATCTTGACAATTATATATTGATCTAATTAATTTTGCATTAGTTTTTTATTAAGATATATTGGAATTTCATGGAGGTTTTATTTGGCTGAAAATATTTATTTTTATTTAAATTTTCTTATTTTGGAATTAAAATATTAGTAATTGCTCTGATTGTTAATTTTTAATATATAGATTTACATAATTTGAATGTTTATTTCTTTTAGAAAATAAATACCTAATAAATTTTGAAGTTAATTAACCTAATGACAATGACAAAATTGATGTTGGATCAGACAAAAAAAATCAAATATTATATGAACAACTCAACAATTGTGAAATCATTATTATTCATATGATTTATATATTATATAAATAATATTTATATATATTTGATATATTAATACATATTAAATATAATCATAAAATAAAAATATACAATTCCTTCGACTTTCTTTACACTTTTGGGGCAACTGCTATTTTATAACTAAAGTGGTGGAGCAGATTTTATGGCGCAGTTGGATGTCAACCACAGCGTTTTGGAAGACATCTGAATTATTAGCAGGTTCAAAGGTGAGCAACTCCTCCCATGTTATACTGCCACCACACAAGAAGACACGTCATTTGGTCTAATAAATTATTATGGTACAAATGCATACAAATTAATAGACTCGTAATTGTTAATGAGGCACAGAGTAACCGTATATATATATAACGTGGCATGAAGAGCATATTGTAAAGATGCACATCCTTATGATACGTATCATTGCTTTCCTATATTGCGATTAGTTGAGAAACGTTATCACTGGCGTGGCAGTTGCGTGTCCGTAGATATGATATCGAAGAAGACGTGTGTAACAACGCACTCTACGAGGGTAATACATTTTATATTCTAGTGTGTATTACTAGTGCATCTATTGTTGCATGCCGTTATCCGCTTGGGCTAAATTGGATGACCGACACTGCTAAATCACTGAGACCATTTTCAAGCCGGTAAATATAGTTTTTTTAATGCCATATTAATTACGGTAAAGTCTTAGTTGAGCTGTAGAAGCTATAAAAGCAATGTGATGAGAATAGATATTCTATCTAATGTTTGTTCCTCATATGTAGAATGAATTTAAAATTTGATTAATATTTAGATCTTAATGGAGAATAGGTAGACGACATCATTTTAAAACATGACAGGTAGGGTAGAGCATCAAATTTGAATCCATGGTGCATGCAGGTCTGAAAACTATTTATCCCTGAAGACATGCGATTGATTTGAAGTAGTAACAGTAAGTTTATCAAAGAAAATGCTGTAACACGTTAATTTTTTCAGAATTTGTTCATGTTAGTGAGATGGATGACAAACGTTTGTATTTTGCCCCGTAGTCTTCGCAGCCGTATACAACGAAAATTTAAAAAATTAAAACTACAACCATAGAAAATTATTGGTTGAATGCAGCCAAAAAAGAATTGTGGACCTACAGACTTCAATAATTCTAATTCATGGAAAAAAATTAGTATTTAATTGGAGGCAACGTCTAATACTAATCGCAGTTTATGAGTAATGAGGAAAAATAATAAACAATTCAAATCTATTTCAAATATTATACAATACTATTAACTTTTTGTTGCGATTAAATTTTTATGGGCTGACAACACTTTTCAAATCAAAATAATACATCTAGATGGAAAAAATAGTATTTTGGACAATGTAGGTATTAATAAATGTCGAGATGCGATTTTAGTATCTGTCATAAGCAATTGTAAGTACTGTGATATGGTATATATTTTGATGTCTTTAAGATGTATTTTGTTGTGTGAGTCGAGGGCACAGAGAAATATGGTCAAGAGTAATAATATTACTTATTATAATCAGTCTGACATTAAATTGTGTATGCACTCTATGTTGAGTGTCGGAAATTAGTCTGAAGATAAAGGTCACATATAAATTATGCACTTATGATAAGTCAAGTGTCTCTAACAAAAAGGTTTAGTCAGTCACTTAGTTGTCGAAAGAATTGAGAGAGAGCAAAAATTCTGAGCAAACTAAGATTTGAATAGTTTTTTGGCCCTTTCTAAAATGTGTCTCTGCAGAGGGACCGATTCCATGACAACTTCATGGGTGGCAGCTACAAATAAATTAAGAGCATGTGGGTGTTATAAATTTTCCATCTTTCTTATTGAATTTAGTCATTATCATTGTTAAATTACAGGTTTAACAGTATAAATATTTACATTTAAATTTGATTATTTTCTATATAATATGATATGAAATTGTGTATAGTTTGGTAAAGTGATCTTTCAAAATTTATTATAGAATGATTTTTTTATGAGTTTCATTTTTTATTTTTATTTTAAAATAACTATGAAATAGACTCATACTACACAAATGTAAATTTAATATTGTTAATTTATGATATATGATTTTTACAATATTTCATGTTGTAGATAAATACATGCTTCCCAATAATAACATTGAAATTGTGCTTATCTTTGTGTATCCAAAGTCATTTTTGTAGTTTGATGTAGCTATGGTACCTGCATTTTTGCAAGGTAGGTGATTTTGAATGTTATGAGTATTAGTTTGGAAATTAAGTAAATAAAGTTTTATTTGTAATTTGAATATCATTGAGACAAATAATGTTTTTGGCCAGTATGTTTTGTTATTATATGAAATTTTTTTGAGTAGGTTTTTGTAAATATATTTGTTATTTTCAATCGGATTTATTGAAATAAAAGTATGATAAATAATAATAATTGTATTTCATAATTTGTAAGAAATATTTTGAAGATCATTTATTTTTCAATTTTGAAAAGTTATTGCTTATTATAACCATAAATTTGTCTACAAAAATATTGTAGTTATTAATTTCATTTTTAAAAATGCAATGTGTTTTGATGAAGTGGTGTTTTTAAAGTGGAAGAATGTAATTTGACACTCTTAACGCAATGTAAATGCATGTTTGTTGTCTTTTCCTCATTTTTTTATACACAAAGTATTAGGAAATAATAATATTGTATTCATTTTAAAATTCATATTAGTATATACAAATTCTTATAATATTTAGTATAATAATATTATTGTAGTAATATAAGATATTATATTATATATTAGACATTATTATATGTTATTGATATATTATTATATTAATAATTATAATATTAAAAATTTACTATATTATTATCATAATATATAATGTGTACATAATTTTATAAAATATATATTATAATAATATAATGTTATTTATTTTAATATTTTATTGTATTAAATTTATAATATATATGCAGTTGGGAAGTGGATGAATATGATGCATTAATTTATACATAATGTTTAAATTGAATTGTCTTAAGTATTATACAATAGATTTTTTATCAAAAAAAATTATATTGATGATTGATCACCTTATATGATGGGAAATGGAGATTTTAATATTTAAATACAACTATTTTTTCCCCAAATATCATACTAAAAGATTTCATGTGTATAAAATGAGTAATCATAAACATAAATTACATTTAATATAATTTTTTTATTAAAATAAATAATAATAAAAATGTCATAATTAAATTTTATCCAAATAAATTGTACAAAATGCAATGTATGAAAATTGCTTTGGCTTTCAGAGAACAATGGGAGCCCCTCAACATCAACTCTCGTTTAGAAATTACAGTCTTAGTTTAAGATGGTTGGAGTATGGTGGCAAGGGTAAAAACAATTTGGTTAGGCACATTGGTTGAATTTGGTAGAGTAGTGCCCATAAGGAGAGAGAAATCATGCTTAATAATAATTTCAAAATAAAACATTTATTGTAATGGGAATCATTTCTTTATGGTAAAGTGTTTGATCAGATATTATGGAAAACATCAAACATGACTCTTTGGAAAACTTCCAAATTATTAACTATACTAACGATGAGCAGCTCCTCCCATGTTATACTGCCACCGCATAAGAATACACATCACTTGCACCACTGGATTATAATGGCACAAATTCATATGAAATAAGAGATTCATTATTGTTAATGAGGCGTAGACTAACCATATATAATGTGGCATGTGGAGCATATTGTAAATATGCGCTTACTTTTGATACGAACCATTGCCCGCCTATCTTGCAATCAGTTGTGAAATGTTATCGCTAGCGTGGCGGTGGCGTGTCTGTAGATGTGAGATCAAAGTAGCCACGTCTAATAACACTCTGCGAGGCTTAATTACTATGATGCTAATACATTTTAGACAAGCCATTGTCCACGGGGAATATATTGGACGGTTGACCCTGCTAAATCACCGAGACCATTTTCATTTGTCCTTCATGGCATGGCTCTTCGATTGGCAAATACAGATAAATTTGACCCTTGATTTTAGGTATTTAGGTGGTTTTAATACCCAAAACAGACATGCACTATGATAAATCTATAAAAAAAAGAAGTTAAGATGATATAAATAATTACAAGTGAAAATGTTTCTTGTATTTGCACAACTGCATTTATCTTTTCGTTTTAATTGTTTTTTTAATCTTGTCTGAGAGTATTTTTTTAAGGACGGTTCCTTATCATTTTGAGTAGATATCTTAGACTTAGACTTAAATAAGGATTTCTATTATAGAAGGGCTGTAAATTTGACCATTGGTTTGTATTATGCGATGGTATAGTTAGCCATGCACCTGGAAGAAATTGATGATTCTATCCCTTTATGGGTTGCTCATTAAATCTAGGTACTATAGTGTTTTAGTTTGATAGTTTTATTATCGTATTAATTTTTTCAATCTGTTAAATACCTTTTTTTTTTAATGTCACATTAATTCTAGTAAAGTCTTAGTTGAGGTGTCAGAAGCTATAAAAATATTATTATGGGTATAAATATTTTATCTAATTTTTTTTGACTTGAACAAAATGAATTTAAAATTTAATTAACATTGGAGGGAAATCCAGAATAGGTAGCCATCATCATTTTAAAACACGATAAGTAGGTTCAAACATCAAATTTAGACACGTGATGCATGTAGGACTGAAAACTATTTATCCCTGAAGACATGCAATTTGGTCTGCACCACTAACAATAAGCATTGTATGTGGTCAAAATGAAGATTTGTCCAAGCAAAATAATATGCCATTATTTATTTTAGGAATTTGTTCCCATCAGTGAGATGGATTGTAGACTAAGAATGCTTTAGTAATTTATTATTCATGAACATTAGGGTATTAAATACAAGTAGAAACTAATTTCATAATCATAACTACCCTAAACACTTGATCGATACAATCCTTGAATGATTAACAAAACAAACTAAAAATATAAATGATTTAATATTATATGTTATGCAAATATTCCCCTCTTTATTACATTATTTCTAAAAATGTACCCACAAAATAAATCAAATTTCATCTTGCCAAGTGACTTGGTGAGTATATTTGCTATCTATCAATATGTTGGGCAGTACTCAAGCTGAATTTGGTGGTTAAAGGGATGTTCCCAAATATAGAAACACTGGACCTCAATGTCTTTGGTCCTCTCATAAACTACTAGATTCTTGACAAGCTTTAACACACCCTAATTGTCACGGAAAAAGAATTGGTGACTAATATTAAAGATTGTCTATGTCACACAAAATGCTATGTATCCAAGTTGCTTCACACACAACTCTTCATGAACACATACTATTCTGCCTTTATGAATGAGAGAGAAACTATAGATTTCTTTTTACTAATCCACAAAATTTGTCCAAATCCAAAATGAAATGTATATCCATAAATTGATTTCCTATCATCAATAGATCTAGCATAGTCTAAGTCAGTGTAACCCATATAGAAGAAATTTTATTTCTTGTATTCAAAACCATAAATAATTATACCTTGGACATATCTCAAAACATGATTCATTGTAATCCAATGACACTTTTTTGGCTCTTGTATGAATCTCGAAAGATAGCTGACAACAAAGAATATGTTTCATCTAGTATAAGTCAAGTAAATGAGACTCCCAACAAGTTTCCTATAGTGAGCTTCATCTAATTAAGGTGAACATTGAAATCAGGATACTTGTAAACCTTTCTCCATTGGATTTGTCTTTGGTTTACAATTTGTCATCTTGAATTTCTCAAGTAGTGTCTTGACATATTTCATCTATGAGACAAAAATGTGATTCTTATTTTGGCATTTCTCTAAGCCAAGACAATAATGGAGTAGCCCGAAGTCTGTTATGTTGATTGGTTTCTTCAAGTCATTATTTACTTCATCAACAAGATCATATCAACTTCTTGTGATCACAAGATCATCTACATACAAAACAAGACTGTTAATATTTGTACCAAACTTCTTTATATACAAATTAGTATTTGAGGGGCTACAAATGAGTCTATGTGGGAATAGATGATCATCAATCTTAATGTTACATGCCTTTGGTGCTTGCTTAAGTCCATAAAGTGACTTGATTGGATGGCATACCTTATATGGATGTTTTTCATCAATGAAGCCTTATGGCTAGGTTATGTACAGTTCTTTTAGATCACCATTCAAGAATATACTTTTAATGTCCATCTATTGAATCTTCCATCCATTGTGTGCTATGAGTTTGTAAAAATCTATGATGGTCTTGATATTAGCAGTGGATGCAAATGTCTCCTCATAATTGATTCCTTCTTGCTAAGCATATTCTTTTGTAACAAGTCATGCTTTGTATTTGTTAATGGATCTGTTTGCTATGTATTTTGTCTTAAACATCCACTTGAAGCTAATGGATTTCTTTGCTATGGGTAGATCGACAATTTCACACAACCCATTTTTATGAGGGAATTATATTCAACATCCATGTCCTTCTTCCATCAAGGTTGACATAAATCCTCTTGAATTATCTCTAGTTTAGTTTTGTCAAGTACTGAATTCATCATTGCAAGATTAACTTCATGTATTTCCTATCTTTTAGTCCCAACTCCTCATGAAGTATCTTTGTTAGAATTCAGGTCTGAGTCCCTAATGGTGTTTTCAACCCATTTTAGATGTCAATGTCGATGTCGATATTGATTCAATGAAAAATTGTATTCCAAATTTCTAAGATGAATGAATAATTCTTCTTTCATCTCACCTTATTTGTGACAAGGTTCATCATTCTCATCATATAACTGTGGGAAAAGTCTATGAGGGGTGTTATGTTCAGACTCCATCTATGACAATGAGTTGAATGATGAATCATCACAAACCACATCTCAACATTCATATATCTTATTTGTATCATGATCTATGAGACAATATGCTTTTGAAGTAGTATTACACCCAAATAGAAGGCACTAGAGTGTCTTTAGTTTGATCTTATTCATCTTTTTAGAAGGGATATGCATATAAGATGTATACCAAATATTCTAAGATGAGATATCAAATGTTTATGACCACTCCATACCTCTTCTAGTGTATTTTATTACAAGATCTTGGTAGATTCCATATTGTGAATATATATAGCTATCTGAACTACTTCTGCCCAAAATAGCACATCTAACTTCACAGTGGAAAGCATGCAATGAGCCATCTCCATGAATAAACAATTTCATTGCTCTACTATTTCATTTTGTTGTAGCATATAGGGAGCAATCAGGTGCTACTTGATGTCATGTTGCTTTAATAATGACATGAATTTATTTGATGTGAATTCCCCCTTTGATTTGAGCAGAAGAGTTGAAGAGGCCTCCTTAACTCTGTTGGATGAATATTTTGTCGACCAGCTAACTAGCATTCAAAATAGTTCCTATCACCACAACATAGGGAGATTGGTCATCCAAATGTGCAGCTTTACTACATCACAAGGGGACAAATCTCTCCTCTCATCAAGAGGAGGTTCCCTATTAAATATGTGGTGGATATATACTATATATATAAGCAGAAAGTAAGACACAGGGGTAGGATAAACCATCCATCTCTCTTTTTTTAGAGATGATGTTGATAAACAAGGAAGAAATCCTAAGTGATGGGGAAGGTACTTCTCTTTTTTCAAAAGAAACTTTCAGCCAAGATCCAAATTCCTTCCTAAATAGTATAAATCCTAGTGCAATGATAGAAGGCACTTCTATTCTTTCAAAAGTGTTCTTTAGCAGGCAACATGAATCTTTCAGGTAACCAGTAACTGGTAATAGGGGTGTTGAGTGACCAGCAACTAGAGAGAGAAAAATGAAGAACAATGGGGGCACCGTGTCATCCCAAGGCTCTTTACACAGGAAAGGAAAATGCCAACACACTGAACGTACTTATGGGGGCACAATGTCATCCCACATTTGGCCTTCAGGACACCTTCCTGATCACCTCCACTAGTTCTACTTGTTAAATCTAATGGATAAGAAAGATCCTAGGAAATAGACATACTAACAATCTCCTAAGATAGCACAAGCTATAACAGCATAAAGTCTGCAAGTAACTTGTTTTCTCATTCAGATAAAATAATATGAATTACAATCTGAGCTCAAAGTCTCAGTAATGCCTTTTAATTTGGGCAGAGTTTTACTTCTGATAATCAAAAAGGTCCCCTTTCTAATGACACAAGAGATTACAATATATAGAGGCCTGAGGGAAACTTGGCACATTCTCCTAATGAAGTGAACCATTCAGCACATTCAATGCCTTGGATGCATTCTTGGTTTTTGTCAGGAAGTGCCATGCTAGAGTAGGGCGGTTGCCTTAATTGTGGCATGTCGATTCATCTCTAGTGCCTCCTCCTTAGCCTGAGTCACTCATTCATTCACCTGCTTAGTCGCATAATTTTCTATTCTACCTTTACCTCCAAGGGGGCAAGTAGACAGCTCTTTCAATGTTAGCAAACCCCAAATATCTACCCGATGAACTACTTCACCTACTGGCAGTAACTCCTACTAAGTTTCCCTCTCTGTCTCTTCCTTCTCTTGGTCCTATCCTTAGAGTCTTTTAAACACATTCGGGTTCGTGCTTTAAGTTTGCTAAAATCAATAGACACTTCATTAAGAAAAACTTGACGTTTGCAAGCCCGTCATTCTTCCCAGCAACTCTCTCATGTCTTTCTCGCTCGCCATGGCTACTTTCCACTATGACGTGGATGTAGACACATGGTAGCGTCTGCTGCACTGGGTAAGGACACGTGGTGAGTTCCATGCTTTGAGGCTTTATTTGAAATTGTGTCTTGGCATGTGACACCTGGCAGCATTTGTCGCTCTTTGAGGCTCAAAACTTTCTCGAAGGGAACTTATCCTTTGGGGTCTTCTAAGTGACCTTCGGGCTTCAATTCTTCAATGGGTTGTCATCCCTTTCATTTCTTTCTAACAAAATGTTCAAAGGAATTCCTTCAAACAATTCATCTGAAGGAAACCCTTCCTTGGCTCTATATGCGCCTTTGTATTGTGAGTGCCTCTTTCCTTTAACACATGGTGCCTTCCACTCTTTGAACAAGTGCCATGTGGCATCTTCTGTAGGAATAGGTGAGGACACGTGGCATCTTCCACTATTAATGCTTGGCAACATCTGCCTCCTTGAGCCTTTGTGACATCATAGAAATGTTTGGGGCTCAGTCAGTTTCTCCCTGATGATGACACTTGTTGGCCTCTACCGATCTCTGCAAGAGACACATGGCACGGTCTACATACATTTGTTAATCATGTGGATGCAGACACTTGGCACGTTTTGCTTCATTTAGTCACTCGTCCCCGAGCCCACCGTGGTCTTTGCTTGAAATAGTGAAGCTAAGGGAACAGACTATAGATATTGACACTTGGAGCCTCCCAACAAGCTTCAAGAGGGACATGTGGCAATATCTACCAATTCACAGAAACAAAGTCTAGTGGGGCTCATCTGTTGACACTTGGCAGCATCCGCCTGACTCCTAAAGCTTAAACCTTTTTCGAAGGGAACATTCCCTTCAATGTCTTCTAAGTGGCCTTCAGGATTTCTCTCTCTAG
Source organism: Torreya grandis (assembly GCA_037957365.1). Taxonomy (NCBI): domain Eukaryota; kingdom Viridiplantae; phylum Streptophyta; class Pinopsida; order Cupressales; family Taxaceae; genus Torreya; species Torreya grandis. The sequence goes on along the minus strand of JARHVA010000621.1, from coordinate 4,481,372 downwards.
CATGCTATGTTTCTCTATTTGCTTCACGTTATTGACATGTGGCACATTTTGCTTTGACCCGCAAGGGATATGTGGCAGCTTTCAATGTTTTATGGGAATCATGTAGACAACGATAAGTGGTAGCTTCAACTGAGTTCTAGCGAGACTATGGAGATCAAAAGGATTTATTCAGACCATCTCAGATGATGACACATGGCATGTTTCGCTCACTTCTATGACTTATTTGGGGCCTGCCATGGTCTTTAACAAAAATAAAAAGTAGAAGAAAGAAGTTGCGAATAATGACACTTGTCAGCTTCCACTGAGTTTTTTTGGGGGGACACGTGGTAGCTTTCACAGGCTTTTTATTAAACCTATTGATTAAACCTACAGATTAAACCAACTATTTGAACCAACTATTCACTACTTCTTTTGGTAAGTGTTTGAAGCCATGAAACAGTTAAACTTTGTTGAACTTTAAATGAAGCGTTTGACCCATTGAAGCTTGCCACCGATATTGAACCTTAAACCTGTTGAACTTTAAACCAATAGTGGTTCAAGGTTCAACGGTTTATTGGTTCATTTGATTACCGTTGACCCTTTTTTGGTTGAACCATAGTGTTGAACCTGCTCTGAAAGTGTCCAAGTGTGAGAAACTAGTCCCTTTTGATTGAACTCGCCTGTAGAAGCCTTTGAACCCATTGAACCTACTAATCCCTTTACTGAAAAAACTTGAATATCAAAGAATTTGAAAGCTCAGAGCAAAATTTTGAAATGAGAGAGACAAACTTAGATCGTACAGGACCAAAAAAGCTTCATATGTTGTCCCAAAACTAAGTGGCATTTTTGTGGATCAACAGCTAGCTCCAGTTGGGGAACTTCTTTCTATTATAAAAGTGGTCGAAGGGAGTAGAATACAAAATCTCCAGTACTTTGAAGTGTGCCATTGGGCTACGAAGTCATGCTACCCAAAAATAAAGGCTCAAAAAAATGAAAATGAAATGACCAAAACAGAACAAAAGACTATACAAATATACATATGTATAAGGGAACTCATCTGATACTTCAAGAGTTAAAGTGCTTCAGATGTTGCCCATTATGAGGCAGAGAAAAGAGATTGCCATCTTGATACTTCAAAAGTAAACTATTTTTACCGTTGAGTTGATGAATAGTAAAAGGGCTTCTCCACAGGGAATCAAACTTTCCATGCATCCCCTTTGGTTCTCTTCTCTTGTCCCACAGTAGGACCTGATCTCCAATCTAGAAATCATGATTTTTTGCTTTTTGGTCGAAGAGATTCTTCACCAGAATTTGATGGGTGGTAATTTGGTCCACCGTTGCAGTTCTCTACTTATTTAGCTCAGCAAGGCACATGATCCTCTTCTCAAGTGAGCTCTCAGACATTTGATCTTCAATCACCTTAGCCAATTACAATGTTGGCAATTCCAAGGTGATTGGTATCTCAGCATTTACACCATAAAGAATTTGGAAGGGAGACATACCAATTACTCTCTTTGGTGTAATTATGTTTGCCCATAGAGCATCAACCAACACCTTATGCCAAGTCCTTTGGTTGTCGTCCACTAGCTTCTTGATGATAGTCACCAAGTTTATATTGCTTGACTTAGCACGTCCATTGCCTTGTGGGAAGTAATCAGATAAATGGGAGAGTGTAATTCTGTAGTAGAAGCAGAATTGATTAATCTCCTAAGAAGTGAAGAAGGCAGCATTGTTAGTGACAATTTTTATTGGGACCCCAAACCTGGACATGATGTTTTCTTTGAGGAAATTGCATACTACTTCTGAAGTAGCATGTTTGGTTGAAACTGCTTCCACCCATTTGGTGAAGTAGTCTATTGTTGAAGGGACATAATCATGTCTAGCACTTGATGATGGGTTCACAACACCAATAAAGTTAATTTCCCATTGCTAGAAAGGCTCTTCTATGACCACTGGTTCGAGAGGCAGGGCAGCTAGCTTGGGCTTTCCAACAAACTATTGGCATAGTTCACATCTCCTGACCCACTTGTATGCATCTCGAAAGAGATTTGGCCAATAGTACCTGGCTTGCAAGATCTTATAGGTAGTCACCAGGGCAAAAAAATGTCCTCCATAGGCTAAATTATGGAAGGACTTCAGAAGTTAGTTTTGTTGCTCCTTGTCCACTCATCAAAGGAATGTTCCATCAAGGTGCCTCTTGTACATGCCATTGTCCTAGAAGACAAAATTAGTGGCTTTTAGCTTGATGGTCCTCCTTTTTTTATAAGATAGGTTTCTAGGACATTCACCATAAGTAAGGAAATGAGCAATACCTGAATACCACTCATTTGTGGTGGAGATGAAGAGGACTGTAGGTGAGTCATCCACTTCTTGCTCTTCATGCTCCATTCCTCCTGGCTTGGTATCAGCAATTAGTTGGCTTAGCCCCTTCCCATGCACCAACCTCGTTGGCTTGATGATTAGATCAAACTCTTGGATTTTTGCAACCTAATTGCCTCTTTTCATCCCAAACTCCTATTGAGTCAGTATAGATTTCACTGTAGTGTCAGGGACCAAGGCAATCCCTCGAGAATTGAGGATGTAGAAACAAAAATATTTCACCGCCTTCACCACTGCATAAGCATGCTTCTCTATATTTGAGTACTTTAGCTCATGATCTTTGAGAGGATAGCTCATGAAGGAAATGGGAGATTCCATACATTCTTTATTCTGTTGAACCATAATTGTTGAAAGCATATGTTCTAAAGCATAGCTGTAAATAGTGAACTCTTTGCTATAGTCTAGGCAGGCCAGAATTAGAGCATGGGCAATGGTAGTCTTGACATCCTCAAAGGCTGACTTGCCTTCTTCAGTCCAGCTGAAGGTGGTTTTTCCTTTCATCATGTTTACAATGTTCTTAGTCTTCTCGACAAACTCAGGGATGAACCTCCATAATAAATTCACCTTCCCAAAGAAAGAGTGAACAACAGTCTTGCTTGTGGGCAAGGAAAGTTCCTGGATAGACTTGACTATGTCTGAGTCAATATTTATGCCTCCATTAGATATAATGTGTCCAAGAAGTTTTCCCTCTGTTACTCTAAAAATTGACTTCGTGGGGTTCAAGGAAATGCCATTCTGGTATCAGCATTCTAGCACTTGATGCAAATGGCTCATATGATCTGGGCGATGCTTAAAGAAGACAATCAAGTCATCAAGATAAACTATGATGAACTTACCCATCTCATCCTTGAAGGCAAGGTCCATTACACTTTGGAAGGTGGTGCCAGCATTTATTAAGCCAAAAGGCATCATTTTATATGTGAGCGTGCCCCAAGGTGTGGCGAAAGTGGTCTTATGCTGGTCTGCTTCACCAACTTTGACCTGATTATATCCTGAGAAGCCATCTAACATTGATAACATCTCTGAGCCCATCACTGTCTACAGCACTTGATCCATGATTGACAAAGGATAATTATCCTTCAAGGATGCCAGATTCAAATTTCTAAAATCCACACAAAGGTAAATTTCATCATTCTTCTTCCTTACATGCACTATATTGGCAATCCAAGTGGAATGACGGATTGGGAAGATTATCCTGGCATTTAGGAATTTTTAAATCTCTGATAAAATAGTACAGATATTTTCATATCATAATGCCAGGAATTTTGCCTGTAAGGTGTTGAATCAGCCTTGATTGGAATGTTGTGTCAAATTTCATCAGGCCAGAGTGATTTCAGGTCATCATAGGAGTATGCTAGGACATCCATGTATTTGTTAAGCAAAGCAGTGAAATTGAAATTTTCTTCAGGAGTATAGCACTTCCCAATGTTCACCATCTTGGGGTTTGCCTCAGTTCCCAGATTTACTTGATGAAACTCCTAGGAGGAGCTTGAATCCATTTGTTGCTATTTGATGAATCTATCATGCTTATCAAACAGCTTCTCAAGGGAAACAAGGCCTTTGGGAATTTTATTCCCTTTCAGTTGCAAGAACTCCCCACTTGTGCTTGAAATCAATTTAAGAGTTAGTTCAAGCTCTTGAGGTTCATTACCTTCAAAATGCAACCATTCAAATCTGTCCTTTTGCTCTAAAAAGGCAATGATTTGATCATCATTATCGAATACCTACTAATGACTGGCATTATCAGGCACACTTGCTCTAAAGACTAGCTCAATAGTGTACCTGTCTCCTTTGAAGTCTTGGTGGGGGATCAAGAGGGTGGCTGAAATAGCTAGTGCAGCAACTTGATCATTGAATTCTTTGGGAACTGTAGAGATGCTAAAAGCATCAAAGTTTTTGAGTTGATCCCAAAATGGATTATGGTAGTGGCACAATATTTCATTCTTGGTTTGGTACAGATTTCTCACCTAACAAACCACTATTTTGGCATCTCCTTTAGCATGAAGGAGCTTGAAGCCTTTGTCCCTAGCAGCTTTTAATCCCAGCAACAAAGATTCATACTCGGATATGTTATTGGTGTTGCTAAATTTTAGCTTATAAGATGAAGGAAAAATATCTCCTTGAGGAGAAATTATCACGACCCCGGCTCTTGAACTGGTGGAGGAGCAGATGGCATCAAATTTAAGAATCCATACCTTATTTGATACTGATTTTACTTGGGGTTCTTCTTTATTCTGAGGAGGGGATTCTTCCATACTTACATTGGGCTCAGCCAATTCTTCTAATGTTCCACCTAACTGCATTTCCAAGTTTTCACCTGTAGGAGCTTCATCAGATGCCTCATGTACTTCATCTATGGATAGAAAGTAGTTACCTAGGCCTGAAGACTCAAATAGGATTTGAGCTTCAGGTGTTGAGGTCTGGGTAACTACGTATTTTGATTTCGTATTAGGAAGTAGCCTCTTCATGACACCTTTGACTGGAATCCTTACCTCTGATAAATCCATGCTCAATTCACCACCAACATCCCTGCAAAAATTTTGCCCAAGAAGGATACCATATGATGCTGGGACGTCTGCTACCAAGACAGTCATCTTGATTCTTTTGTCTGGAAAGGCAGAAAATGCAAATTGGGCATCTTTTATTTGCCCTAGCAATGGCACTTGCTTGTTCTCCATGGAGAAGCACCTACCAAATGTCTTGCTTAGTGTGAGATCAAGGGATTCAGCTACTTTAGCAGGTATGACATTGTCTAAAGCTCTAGAGTTGATAATGCAATAATTCAGCTGCCATCCATTTATTAGCAATGAGACATAAAAAGGTTTAGTACTATTAGGAGCAGTAGGAGGGGAAATGACAAGATTATTCCTGGTGTATGCATCCTTGGGGTGATCATGAGTCACTTTGGGAACTTCTTGTTCAACAGGGACATTCTAGATTTTAACACACTGAACCAATTTATCTAATTGTTCAGGATGGGACTATAGGAATTCAAATTTAGACATTTGATTCTTGGTTTTCTTAATATGATCAATTATGTCAAATGCTGGAAATGAACAAGGTATAGAGGATAAGAGCTCATCTTTTTGAGTTTTAGGAGGAGAATAACTGGACTGCAAGTTTGAAGTAAAAGGCGTAGGGGCATTTGGGGTACATACCTTTCTTGCAATCACCAGGCCCTTTGGCTGGAAAGGAAGAGTGGATCCCCGCTTAGCAATTGAAACTGTTGGTTAAGGTTTCTCCTCTACTTTCTCTTTATCAACTTGTTGAGCTAATTGATTCTTGGATCGAGTGAATACAACATATGACCCCTCAGCTACATTACCTTTACTCCTGGGTTCATCCTGATAGTTCAGGAAACCAATATGGGAGTCACCAGCTAATTCTTCTTCTTCCTCAGTGAAGATATTAGCGTAATCTTCAAGATTCAACTCAAGTTGGGATGAGAAGTCTGATTCAGCTTCAAGATATCCAACTGTTGAGTCAGTTGGAGGTGCTTCAAGGGCAAAATTCCTTTGTGGAGGAGGAAGGTGATTTTGTTGTCCCTAATTCGTAGCAGCATTGCCTTAGTACACCTAATTCTAAAATATCCTCTTTGGTATATCTCTGTATGTAGGAGTAGATGACATTCCTTGTGCCACTTGCCTTCTGAGAGCTAGCACTTCATTTGCTAGCTTCTACATCATAGGATCAGTGGTGGTGAAAGGGGAATATTCTAAAAAAGAAGAAGATTTACCTCTATTTGGGTCCCTCCTTATCTTTCCTAATAAGATAAGGTCATCTTTGACTTTGATAGCCAAATATTGAGTAGCTTCGAGATCTATGTGACTGGCTTTTCTTAGCAGAAAACTCACTTCAGGCAGTTGTGAGTTAATGAAGAAGCATTTGAGGTTTTTAGGGGTTAGCTGAGCAATAGCAAGAATCTGGTTCCTCAGCTTATCAAACTTTGCTATGAAATCCCTCATAGGATCTTGGGGCACCTTCTTCATTTGCATGAGATGGGCCAACAAGGCATGTGCATCCTTTGTAGGCTTGAATCTGGCCTCAAATTTGGCTTTGAGTGTGTCCTAATTAGTTATTGATTGGGCTTGCAAGTGGTAAAACCAGTTTGGAGCAGCACCTTGTAGTGTTTCCACAATAATCATGACTACCATGTCCTCAAATTCTATGCCTATCACACCATAGGCTATGCTGAAGGCAGCAACATGTTCATCAGGATGGACTTTTCCATCCCCAAAGAATTTGGGGAAATTATTTCTTGAGCTTTGTGGAAGTTCATGCAGGGGTGGAGTTAAATTAAGTGGGCCAAAAGAGTTGCCCCAGGGGCCTCGAGCTGCCATGATAGGATTATTGAATGTAGGGATAACAAATCTAGGTAGAATTTGGATAGGCAAGGCTCTGCTAACTACAGGAAAAGAAGCTCTACCTTGTGTTAGTGTCCTGGTACGAGTAGGAGGGACACTCCTATATCATTGAACTTGAGGTTGGGGATAAAGCAAGTCAAAATTTCTTTGATGTGCCAACTCAAAGATAGGATCAACAACACCTTGAGCTCTCTAGCTTCTGGTATAATGTGGGGTTGCTAGATTGTGAATCAAAAATGGAAAAGGACTAGTCGCACTTTAGTTTGAAGCTTGAGGCTTCAAACTGCTTGTCCTTCCCCAGTGGAGTCACCAAAAATTGTTGGGTGAATATTTTGTCAGCCAGCTAACTGGCTTTCAAAATAGTTCCTATCACCACAACATAGGGAGATTGGTCATCCAAATATGCATGTTTACTGCATCACAAGGGGACAAATCTCTCCTCTCATCAAGGGGAGGTTCCCTATTAAATATGTGGTGGATATATATTATACATATAAGTAAAAATTAAGATAGAGGGGTAGGATAAACCCTCCATCTCTCTTTTTTCAGAGATGATGCTAATAAACAAGGAAGAAATCTTGGGTGATGGGGAAGGTACTTCTCTTCTTTCAAAAGCAATTTTCAGTAAAGAGCCAGATTCCTTCCTAAATAGTAGAAATCTTGGTGCAATGATAGAAGGCAGTTCTCTTTTTTTAGAAGTGTTCTTCAGTAGGCAAAAATAATATTTCATGTAGTAAGTAACCGTTAATGGGGGTGATGAGTGACCAATAACCAGAGAGAGAAAAATGAAGAACAATGGGGGCACTACGTTGTCCCAAGGATCTTTACACAGGAAAGGAAAATGCAAACACACTAAAGGTACTTATGGAGGCACAATGTCATCTCATATTTGGCCTTCAGGATACCTTCCTGATCACCTCCACTAGTTCTACTTGTTAAATCAAATGGATAGGAAAGTTCCTAGGAAATAGACATATGAACAATCTCCTAAGATAACACAAGCTATAATAGCACAATGTTTGCAAGTAACTTGTTTTCTCATTCAGATAAAATAATATGAATTACAATCTGAGCTCAAATTCTCAGTAATGCCTTTCAATTTGGGCAAAGTTTTGCTTTTGATAATCAAATATGTCCCCTTTCCAATGACACAAGAGATTACAATATATAGAGTCCTAAGGGAAACTTGGCACTTTCTCCCAATGAAGTGACCCATTCAGACAATTCAATGCCTTAGATGCATTCTTGGTTTTTGTCAGGAAGGGCCATGCTGGAGCAAGGTGGCTACCTTAACTGTGGCATTTTGATTCATCTCTAGTGCCTCCTCCTTAGGCTGAATCACTCATTCGTTCACTTTCTTAGCCGCACAACTATCTATTTTGCCTTAACCTCTAAGGGGGCAAACAGATGACTCTTTCAATGTTAGCAAACCCCAAATATCTACCTAGTGAACTACTTCACCTACTTGCAGTAACTCCTACTGAGTTTCCCTCTCTGTCTCTTCCTTCTCTTGGTCCTATCTTTAGAGTCTTTTGAATGCATTCAGATCCATGCTTTAAGTCTACTAAAATCAAGAAACACTTCATTGAGACAAATTTGACATTTGCGAGCCTATCATTCTTCCCAACAACTCTCTCGTGTCTTTCTCACTCACCATGGCTTCTTTCCATTGTGACACGGATGTAGACATGTGGTAGCATCTACTGCACTGGGTTAGGACACGTGGTGAGTTCCACGCTTTGAATATTTATTTGAAACTACGTCTCATCATGTGACACCTAGCAGCATCCATTGCTCTTTGAGGCTCAAACCTTTTCCAAAGGGAACTTGCCCTTTGGGGTCTTTTAAGTGGCCTTCCGGCTTTGATTATTTAGTGGGCTATCGTCCCTTTCATTTCTTTCAAACAAAATGTCTGAAGGAATTCTTTTAGATAATTCATCTAAAGGAAACCTTTCTTTGGCTCAATATGTGCCTTTGTATTGCTAGTGCCTCTATCCTTTGACACATGGCACCTTCTGCTCTTTGAATAAGTGTCATGTGGCATCTTCCATAGGAATAGTTGAGGACATGTGGCAACTTCTACTATTGATGCTTGGCATCATCCACCTCCTCGAGCCTTTGCAACATCGTAGAAACATTTGGGGCTCAGTCAGGCTCTTGCAGATGATGACACTTGTAAGCCTCCCCTGATCTTTGTAAGGGACACGTGGCATAGTTTGAATACATTTGTTAGTCACGTGGATGCAGACACTTGGTGCATTTTGCTTCATTTAGTTACTCATCCTTAGGCCCACCCTGGTCTTTGCTTGAAATAGTGAAGCTAAGGGAAGAGACTGCAAATATTGAAACTTGGAGCCTCCCAACAAGCTTCAAGAGGGACACGTGGAAATATTAACCAATTCACAAAAACAAATTTTAGCGGGGCTTGGCTATCGACACTTGGCAGCATCCACATGACTCCTGAGGCTTAAACCTTTTCTAAAGGGAACATGCCCTTCAGTGTCTTCTAGGTGGCCTTCAGCCTTTCTCTCTCTAACACGCTATGTTTCTCTATTTTCTTTGTGTTAATGACATGTGGCACGTTTCGCTTTGACCCACCAGGGATATGTGGTAGATTTTGGTATTTTTTGGGAATCATGCAGATGACGACAAGTGGCAGCTTCCACTGAGTTTTAGCAAGACTACGTAGATCAAAAGGATTTATTTAGACCATCTCAGATGATGACATGTGGCATGTTTTGTTAGGTTGTGGAGCTAAAAGCTTCACCAAGATGCAAATAGGAAGAGTTACAGAGGTTGCAGAGGTTGCAGAGAGTCACAGAATGAGTTGCAGGGAAATTGACGTCGGTCTGATCAACCGACGTCAGTCAGATAGCAATGCATAAGCAACCGACGTTGGTTACAAGTCGGTCAAAATCGGTCAGGAGGAGCCGACATCGATAATCTATGTGTGAACATGTAGTTTGCATGTGGATTTTGGAGAGTCTATTTTTGGACTGTTAGTTTGCATGTTAAAGGCTAATTATAGTCTTGAGTTGCGTGTCTAATTATTGTAATTAAGATAGTCTAATTATTGTAAGCATGAGATCTATATAATCGACTCATGGGCTGTATTGTAAATTAGTGCTAGAGAGTAAGAGAGCAAAATAAGCTCCTTCAGAGAGAGGAGAGCAATGGTGTGTTCCTCCTAGTGCCATAGTACCAAGTGTGGGTGCTGGTTTGGAGAATCAGAAGGGTTCTTCGTATATGTATGATCTTGGTCAGCAGGTGTGCATGGCTTCTTTTGGAGATCTACATTGGTGAGTAAGGTCTGGTGATTTGCAGGTGACAGCAGAGAGCAGGAGATCTACTTGGAGTACGATTGTGTACTTGGTGTATTGGCAGCGTGTTACTGACTGGTGGAGGTGAACATCAATTCTGTATTGGAGTTGATTGTTGGGACCGTAAGAGAGAGAGGGAAGAAGTCCTTGAGGTGTGGCAAGCCTTTGAGGTGGAAGAAGTGGCATCTTCTTTATTGTATTTTCTTCTGAGTGATTGTTAATACAATTGTGTATTGTCTCTCATATTCCTGTGTTGTTTCATATTTCTAGTTACTTATCATTCTGGTTGAATTCTATGTTTAGTTGCTAATACAAGAGGTAATCATATGTTCTCTTATTGGGGAGCAAGATCCTGACAGTTGGTATCAGAGCAAGTTGACCAGGTTGACCAGGTTGGTACCAACTTGACATGTGGTATCAGAGCTTTAGGTTGGGTTGACTAACAGGTGGTTTAGATCTGGTTAGTGTTTGTTAATTACAGGTCACTCACAGGGGTTTCAGATTGAGTGGGAGTATAGCAATGGCAGAAGAAAGTAAGCTACGAATGGAGAAACTAAATAGCATGAATGGTCTGATTGATGGAAAGAAAGAGCAGGTAAAGGAAGATTGTTGGTCGGTAGAAGATCAGCTTGTAGAAGCAGATGTTGCAGGTGATGTTGCACAGGTTGCTCTGGATAAAGTAGAATCTTGGTTTACAGATTCTTTTGCCTCTTTCCATGCAGCCCAAAATAGAGCATCTTTTCATGGGTATGTCTTTGGAGACTTTGGAGAGATTTATTTAGGGGTTGGTGAGCCTTGTCAAATGGTTGGCAAAGGAGAAGTGAAGCTAAAATTACAGACGGGTAACACACAGATGTTGAAGAAGGTCATGCAGGGCCTAATCTTGGAGATGAGTCTAATTTCTTTAGAAAAGTTGGGTGATGGGAGATGCACTGTAACTCTCATAGTGGATGCACTTGAATTAGATGGTGGTAAGAAAGTAGGTATCCTTTATCTATCTACTTATATTACTGATTCACCTTTTGTTGCAGAGATATGGCTTTGTAGGCTTGGCCACATATGTAGGAGGGGAATGCATGTTCTTAAGTGGAAGAAAGATATCTTTGATAAACTTAAGAACTAGAAAGCCTTGGTGTTCATGGAGGAGGTGACAGACAGAGATCAGCTGCGGGGACTGAAATATTTTGAGCAGGGTTGTGTTGATTTGAACAGGGTTTTGATCCAAAAGGAGCTCTCAGGTAAAAAGTCATCACTCACAGGTGAACACAGGTAGCGACGTCTGTCATACAGTAACCAACATCATCAACAGTAAGACCGACATCGATCAAACAGGAACCAATGTCGACAGAAGGGATACCAGCGTCAGCTAGGGAAATGACATCGGCAGTCAAGGTCAGTGTAGGGAACCGACATTGATCAGATGCAGACTGGGAGATGGCTGAGATCGGTCACTGGAATGGATGTTGGGCAGATAGCAAGTTGTCAACAAGTCTCAAACACCCATATGGAGGTTAGAAAGGGTAAGTGAACCTCATATTCGTTATTCACCTTCTTTATATTGCTTATCGATGGTCAAGAACTAGGAAGATGTGAAGAGGCAATGCAGGTAGAATCCAGAAATAGTGGGAGCTTGGCATGGATGAGGAGTGTGAGTCTTTGGAGAAGAACCAAATAGGAGTTTGTTGGTGGAGTTTTCAGCTGGAAGAAAGCACTGAGAGATGGATGGATTCCCAAGTCGAACAAGAGAGTGGATGGATATGTGAGACGGAAGGCCAAGGTATATGGTCTTGAAGAAGTTGCAGGACAGTGGTATAGGGTTGATAGGTGGTACCAAGTGGATAACAAAGCAGAGATTTTGTCAATGTCAGTATAACCATTGTGTTTATCTTACCAGGTGGATGATGGTCACAACATTATCCTATTACTATATGTGAAGGATGAGCTTGGAGCAGGTTTGTACATACAGGGTTTTGCTGAGCTAAAGCTAAGGTTAGTTCAGTGGCATGTCATGAGGAATTAGGAGCAACAAAATTCTTTGGCATAACAGACATGAAAGATCACAGGTTGATCTCCAGTGGGAGTTGATGTGAAGATGGTGTTGGCGGGGTTCAAGATGCAGGATGCAGAATCAAAAAGCACACCAAGGGCTAGACAGTCCAAGCTGAGCTTAGAATAGTGTTTGAAATCACATGAGGTTGAGTGTAGACTTGAGTTTTCCCAAGCAGTGGGAGTTGTCAGAGAGTTTGGAGCCAATTCGGGGAAGGTGGATTCTTAGGTATCTGAGAGGGACCAGAAGCAGGGATTCATGTTATGTAAGGTCAAGGTCTTCACTACATGGGTTTGTAGGTTCAGATGTGGCAGGTTACTTGGATGACAGGTGTAGCATCACAAGTTATGTGGTGGTTGGTCTTCAAGATTGATCTTGAAGAGGGATACAAGCCAGGGAATGAATTAGATGGTGTACAAGTACAAGTGCAGCTGTTTATCTCCAAGTGGGAGATTGTTAGGTTGTGGAGCTAAAATCTTCACTAGGATGCAAACAGGAGGAGTTATGGAGGTTGCAGAGGTTGCAGAGAGTCACAGAATGAGTTGCAGGGAAACTGACGTCGATCTGATCAACTGACGTCGGTCAGATAGCAGTGCATAAGCAACTGACATCGGTTACAAGTCAGACGACATCGGTCAGGAGGAGCTGACGTTGGCAACCTGTGTGTGAACATGCAATTTTCATGCAAATTTTGGAGAGTCTATTTTTGGACTGTTAGTTTGCATGTTAAAGGCTAATTATAGTCTTGAGTTACGTGTCTAATTATTGAAATGAAGATAGTCTAATTATTGTAAGCATGAGATCTATATAATAGACTCATGGGTTGTATTGTAAATTAGTGCTAGAGAGTAAGAGAGCAAAATAAGCTCCTTCAGAGAGAGGAGAGCAATGGTGTGTTCCTCCTAGTGCCACAATACCAAGTGTGGGTGATGGTTTGGAGAATCAGAAGGGTTCTTCGTATATGTATGATCTTGGTCAGTAGTTGTGCATGGCTTCTTTTGGAGATCTACATTGGTGAGTAAGGTCTGGTGATTTGCAGGTGACAGCAGAGAGCAGGAGATCTACTTGGAGTACGATTGTGTACTTGGTGTATTGGCAGCGTGTTACTGACTGGTGGAGGTGAACATCAATTCTGTATTGGAGTTGATTATTGGGACCATAAGAGAGAGGGAAGAAGTCCTTGAGGTGTGGCAAGCCTTTGAGGTGGAAGAAGAAGTGGCATCTTCTTTATTGTATTTTCTTTTGAGTGATTATTAATACAATTGTGTATTGTCTCTCATATTCCTGTGTTGTTTCATATTTCTAGTTACTTATCATTCTAGTTAAATTCCGTGTTTAGTTGCTAATAGAAGAGGTAATCATATGTGTTCTTATTGGGGAGCAAGATCCTGACATGTTTCACTCAGTTTTATGACTTACCCGGGGTCTGCCATGGTATTTAATAAAAACAAAAAGTAGAAGAAAGAAGTTGCAGATAATGACACTTGTCGGCTTCTGCCATGTTTTTTTTGGGGGGACACATGGCAACTTTCACGGGCTTTTTCTTAAACCTTTTGATTGAACCTATAGATTGAACCAACTGTTTGCTACTTCTTTTTGTAAGTGTTTGAAGTCATGGAATAGTTGAACTTTGTTGAACTTTAGACGAAGCGTTTGACCCATTAGAAGCTTGCCACTGATATTGAACCTTGAACCCGTTGAACTTTGAACCAATAGTGGTTCAAGGTTCAATGGTTCATTGCTTCATTTGATTAGAGGATAGCCGATGACCCTTTTTTGGTTGAACCAAATTGTTGAACCTGCTCCGAACGTGTCCAAGTGCAAGAAACTAGTCCCTTTTGATTGAAATTGCCTACAGAAGCCTTCGAACCCATTGAACCTGCTAATCCCTTTATTGAAAAAGCTGAAATATCAAATAATTTGAAAGCTCAGAGCAAAATTTTAAAATGAGAGAGACGAAATCGGATCGTACAAGGCCAAAAAAGCTTCATATGTTGTCCCAAAACTGAGTGGCATTTTTGGGGATCAACAAACTCATTGACACCAAAATAATAGAAGACCTTAAAATGTGTAAAGGCTTCACTCTTCTTCTTGAGAAAGAACAGCCATGTCTTGAGAGAGAAATCATCAATAAACAACTGAAAGTACTTGAATCCTTAGAAAGAAGAAGGTAGAAGTTTGCACAGATTGGTATGTACCACATCAAGATGATCCTTGGCTTGTGGTGAAATTGAATTGAACAAAACCCTATGTTGTTTGCTGACAAAGATCACAAGGCATACAAGCAAATTATGAGACAACTGAAGAAGTCCATGAACCATGGCCTTAAATTTGAGATGGTATAAATAACCAATAGAAAGGTGCCCACATCAATAATGTCATAGTGGAGTAGATTTTTCCATAGAGGTAGAGAGTGAAACAACATTGGATGAAACTACATCTAGGGCAAATAATAAATCCTTCAAAAAATATCTAGCAATGAGCTGACTTTCTTGTGATAGGAGACAAGGTTTGGTGTCATTCTTGATCAAGAATTGTACCTTAACCTTATGACTCAAAGAATTGACTTACAGATAAGAGATTTTTTTACAATCTAGGGACATACAACACCTTTTTGAGAGTACAAGTTCATGTCTCAAGAGGAATGGTGATAGTGCCAATTCCTTCTTCAACATACTCTTTATCATCTGCAATTCAAATTTGATCTCTGATGGTTTGAGTTGTTAGTGAATAAAATAGTTTCTTGCATCCTGTCATATGCTTGTTATCACCAGATTCGATCAATCAAACTTTACTTGTGTGTGACAAGGTTTGGGAGATATGAACTGCGTCCTTATATTTGTCACTGCATTATACTTTTATGAGTACCTCCTTTTTTGATACATAATCTTGTTGATGTTATGCCACTACATGTATGTCTTTCTTTCTTCATTGAGGATGCCTTTTCAATTTATGTGAATCATCTCTACTCAATGTGCCCTCTTGACTGGATGAGCCTTATTTCAAGGCATTATACCAATAACTATCAGTATTATTATTATTGGTGTAGGAAAAATGATACCATATTTTTGCCTTTTCATATTTTTTATGTTGTTGTGACTACTTTAGTGGTAGTTTTGGGAACTTTGGACCACGTTGCTTATAAATCAGTCTTTTATCCTCGAACACTTATGCACAAACTTGATGGATTCTTTTTGTTGAAGCAAATTCAACAATTCTTCAAAAGACACTGCCTGCTTTGTGATGCTCAGTGTTATGACGAATGTGCAAAATTGAGAGGGGAGAGCTTTCAATGTGATCAGAGCCAAGAACTTGTCCTTGATCATTTCTCCAAGCATGATTATTTCACCTTGTAGTTCTGCTACCTAGCATAAGAATTTCTCAACCTTCTTGCCATATTTCATACTTAAAGTATGAATCTTGGACTAGAGATGGAGTATATTCCTTCAATTCTTCACATTCTATATAGTGGACGCAATGTCTGAAGCCTCTTTCAACATTGACACACCCTGACTATGAAGTGGAACCTCGTTGGTGACACTGAGTGTGATAAAAAATAGGGCTTTTGCATTTGACTTGTCGTATTTTGGTTTGATAATCAACTCTAGTAAGATGGGTCACCGCACAAGTGGCGATGCCGCATAATTCTTCAAATTGAAGAATCATTGGCATCTTTATCTTCCATGCAACAAAATTCGACCCTTTGAGGAGTTGGGCATTGGATAAAAGGACTTTGGAGGCAATTTTTATTTTTATTTTTTTCAAAAATTCAGAAAGCAGACAAAATAGAATTTATTGCTTTGAAATTCTGTATTAATAGAATGTACCTTATTGAAAGCACCTTCTTTTCTCTATTCACCACACTTCTATTGCATGCATATCTTGGCCGTCTCTATGGACTCTTTCAACGCTTTGGCAGTCTTGAATGGACTTTTTCATGAACTTTGCCGCTAATTTTCTACGTGCTTTGCATATACTGTTTTGCATGCACCTTCGCTATAGGCCTATAGCATTCTTTCTTCGAGAGTGTGTCCTGAATATATATCAAACACACTGATCCACCTGTAGCTTATTGCAGTGGATCTGGAAGAAATTTCCAGTCCCCGACCTCAGACTCAGCAAATGCTTCCATGCGTCGATGCTTGGCTGCGTCAGACTTCTACGTTTTGGCTTCCTTTTAGCTGCTTGCTATCACACTTCTTTGCACAGTTCTGATCCCATAATTTCTAGCAATGCACACCATGATCAAGTCTTCATTCCATCTTTTCAAACTTTCACTCTTTCCCCTTCAAGCGTTGATCAGGCTATGCTTCGGCTTATTCCTCTTCTGCAGGCATCGTCTGCTTTACCATTAATTAGCATCTAATCTCAGCAATATCCGCTTCTACTCTGCTACTCTTCTACTGTAGGTCAGAACTTCCCCTCACTGCACTTTCCCCAGGTATCCTCTTCGCTGCCAACTTGGCACACTCGCTCAGCTACCACGTCTTTTGTATCAGCGCTTCTTTGCTCAGCTACTCTCTACAGGGCTGCTGCATGACGATCAGGCTCTTGGTATGCGCTCTAATACCAGATGTAGACTTATAATGCTTCAATTATTTATTATTCATGAACAACATGGTATTAAATACAATTAGAAACCAATTAGATACCATTTACATAATTGTAACTACCCGGACCACTTGATCGATATGCTACCTAACCGATTACCAAAACAAACTAATAATGTAAACAATGCAATAATATATGTTATGCTAACATAGATGACAAATATTTGCATTTTGGCTTGCATTCTTGTCCATCGTACACAATGGAAATAAAAAAATTAAAACTATAACCATAGGAAATTATTGGCCGTATGCAGTTAAAAATGAATTGTGGACCTACAAGATCGCTATAAAATGCACAAGTTAACTGTTATAAGTATTGAAGAATTCTATTTCATTAAAAAATTAAGGATTTGATTCGAAGTAATGTATGATATTAATGGTAGTTTATGAGTAACGAGTAGAAATAATAAACTATTCATAGCTTTTTCTAACATTATACGATACAACTAATTTTTTCTTACGATTAAATTTTTATTAGATAAAAACACTTTTCAAAGCAAAATAATACTTCTAGACAAAAATAATAGTACTTTGTGAATGCAGGTACTGATAATAACATAATCAATGAATGGAGAAAAAGATAAATGGGATCCCAAAAGAAGTAAAAAGGCTGCCACAATAAAACTTAGTTGCTCAACAGCAAAAATAAGTGCAGATAAGATAGAAAACATCTACAAGGAAATGAAACTGCATACAAGTTGTCGAGGGAGAAATGGATATCCCATCAAGATTGACAAATGGCCCAACATCCTTCTAAATAATTATATACATAAAGAAGTGCACCCACAATAAATTTTGAAGCCCAATTAGAGTATGGAAATCCAATCCTAAATTAAATTTGATCGGTTCCAATTAGTTCCAGTAGTAAATAATAAATAATTTATAATAGCGAAATAAAATTGTATATGAAGGATAGATATTCAAAGAGGGGATACACAAGGAGGGAGACATTTTTAAACAAAAGTCTATGGAAGGAAATATTAATAAAATATATTCATTTGAGGGAGATTTTCTTAGAGAGCAAATATATCAAATGGAAGAAAATTTATATATTACAAACTTTTGTAATGATTTATATTATCATTATATATAGATATATAGTTAGATTAAGTTATTTTGGTGATATGCATATATTATTTAGAAAATAGAATAGTGAGATGATTTCTTTTTTACCTTATGTAATTTATGTAAATATTGTGTGAGAGGTCAGGTAGATCATGACATTAAATCATCTCACAACTAATGTTATAGTGTGAATATGTTGTGAATAGTAAGTTAGAGATCAAAACTCTTAAATAGTTTCATGTGTTCTTATATATTTTTTATTATAAAAAACGAAGTTTAATGTATAATTATATAACTTTTTTTAAGAAGGAATATATGTCAAACTCATTGTGTTTTATTAAAATTATTTGAAATGCTTCTAAAATCTAAAATTTTATTGGTTGAGTTGTATTTCTAATCTATAGCATTTGTATGTGCTACATCAAAACAAATTGAATTTTTTTCTTTAAATCATTTAATTGTGCTCCTAAAAATAAAATTTACCTATTGTTTAAAAAGATATTCTTTTAAAATTTAGACCATTCAAAACAATAAACATTACAACATCATTCATCATAATTAATCGATTCAAAATAACTTAATCAATATCCTAAATTAATCTCAATTTGATAATCACCAAATTAAAATACTAAAAACTATGAATTAAAATCCAAAAAATAATATTTCGTAAAATAACTCTTTATATTAATCTTATATTTGTATGAAAAATAATTACTTTGATCATTCCATCATGACATAGGTGGGATAGTCATTTAAGAACACGATCCATAGAACCTTTGATTTAATGCGAAGATTATCCTCAATGTTTAAAATAATCTCTCGACACTAAATAATGGATATATATGTGATCTAAAAAATATTTTGTAAGATATATGAACTTGGCAACTTGATTGGCAGGCCAACTGTCAACTTTCATTTCCATCTCATTGGTTGACATGCTGAACTGGGCCATGGTCCTTGATATCTAGGTGATGTCGTGTCCCATTTTATTTTAGTTTGTTTCTAAGTGGCATCATTTTACACGGCATAGACTTGGATTAAAAATTATAACATGAACCTTCTATTTTCTTCGAACCAGTGTCATTACAAAAGTTGGCGCCATCTGATTGGTTTTTTACTCATAGAAGTTGATCTTTGTGTAGTGTAAAAATAGTGTGAAGTGTGTGGTAAATACATTGGAAACATGCTATATGATCTAATTAACTCATAATCTCTAAATGCTAGTCGCCTATAGTTTTGTTCGTCATTGGGAAGACACAAAGTTATGAAATGGAGACACATGGACGAAATTGATTGTCTCAAAATCATGAAGTCTCTCTTAATACAATGAGCTTAACCAAAAGATATGAAATTATGACTGAATGCGACGTTAATAAGTGGAAATATAAAATTTCCTTGCAATCCCACACTCCTTGAAATCTACATTGACTTGCTTTGCAACTTGTGAGTCTGCGAGTGCATGAAGTTACAAAATGTGGCTTTGAATAAACCCATTCACTTTTACGACTTAGAAAAAGCTAAGAAAAGATATGCCCTAATGTGAAAATGACATGTGGCAGGATTGGGTGACTGACCAAAACGCACGACATAGCGTAAAGTTGTGAAAAGGAAATAGGTAGCAGACTACAAAGGAATTTGAAAGTTTTCACTATAAGGAAAACATCAAATACTCGAAAATAATTTATATAAAATGCTGACAAAATGGTCACAAGGTCGATTCAATGTGAGAGGCTAAGGAAATTAGATAATTCCCAAGTCATGCAACTAAATTAAAACACAAGCAATTAACTGCGAATAGGTTATAAAAGGGGAAATTATGTCTTTGAGTTGTGGATTAAGTGAAAAAACATGTGGCCAATCCATGATTGTATATATTAAAAGGACATCCTAGACCAAAATGTTCTTAAAAAAAAATTGAACTATTAGAATATATTTTTTAAGATGTCTTCAAGACTTAGATTTTAAAGTATAAAATATTGAAATCAAAAGATTAAATCTTTCAATTGTATCATATTTATTTAAATTTAATGTTCAATTAAATTTTATGGATTCTAAGTAAATGAATTTATATGTCACTTACACAAATTTTATCATAATAATGAGTAGTTGAGAAGTCTTTTTTTAAAATATTTGTTACATGATGAAATTACATTATATTAACACACATTAAAATTATTTATTAATATAATATTTATGAATTATAAAGGTATAAATCAAATATAATATCATCTTCTATTATTTATTTAAATAATGAGATACATATATATGTATGTGTGTGTAAGCATATATATCTATGTGTGTGTGTGTGTGTAGACACACACACACACACATAACCTTCTTTCTTTTGATAATAAGTAACATTTAGATTTCTTCTTGGATCATTTGTTAATGACAAGAATATAATATTAATGAAATTCAAATATTATTATAATTATTCAATTGAATCCTAAATTTGAAGATGAGTTTATTTATAATTCAAATATTATTATAATTATTCAATTGAATCCTAAATTTGAAGATGAGTTTATTTATAATTCCATAAGAATACATTTATGCCCATGGTTAGTAGTTTCCTTTATTTGTGAAAGGCATAAAAAATTAACTTTTACTTAAACATACTTAGGCATTTTAATTTAGTATCGCATACTCTTTCTCTCACATCTAAGATTATTCCAAAATTATTTAATATTTCAAATTTCAACTTTTTATTATTTTAAATATTCAAACTATATTCATAAAATATCTTACATTGAACTAGTGTGTTTAATAAACAAACACAAATTTTCACATGATAAGTTTAATGGATATCTATTGGCTTCCATTTCTAGACAAATCTCAATTTTAATAATTGTATATTTCAAAAAGGATGAGCAATTAATTTTTTATGTTAGCACTATCATTATACAAATAAATATTCATATTTTCTATTAGTAAAATATAATTTATAACAAAATGAAAAGTGTATATAATTTAAAATGTATGCACTAGTTTTTTAGAGTTTTCTTGTTGAATAAAAAGCTCCATTAATTCATTGTTTAGTACTAATTATTAGATGAATGGGTGTCATGATCCACTAAGCCAACCACATGGTGTTTTCTTGTAGACCTTAGTGTAAAATTAAGGAATCCATATCATTGGCATGTTCACTAATCTATACATGCATGCCACCAAAATATCTAGATATGAATATTAGTATATTTTGAAATCATAAGCCACTGTAAATACATATAATGAAAACTTTATCCTCTATTAAGTAACATTATATTTAAATAAATTCATTATCCAAATAAATTTTACTAATATTGTCTATGTCATAAAATAATGTATACATGACCTCAAAGTAACAATGTTTAGCTAAGAACCAATACATTATAATAACGCTTGACAAGGATTTCTTTTAGCTAATTTATTTATTTATCTAATATTTTATTCCTTAGAATAGTGTGGTTTTGGATGTAAAACTCCATTCCTTAAAAAAAACAAAAAACAAAAATAACTCCTCCCTTTACATGATTGATATATATATCTCTTTCTCCTTCATTAAAGAGCCATCCTAATAATTTATTATCAAATCTACCTTGAGATAATCACATTAAATAGGAGGTGGAATTCCTTTTTGTTCTCTAACTTGAATATTTGTTGTAGTTTCATTTTTGTTTGCTAGTGTTTATTTTTCTACAAGCCATATGGTCAATTGTAATTTATTTATAGAGTCTGTACATCCATGTATTGTATCAATTTTTCATATTCTATGAACTTAATTTTCTTTTTGAGTAACTATATTTCTTAATACATTTCACCTACTTATTTTCATAGGGCACAAGGTGCTTGCTCTTTCAAGAATTTTTTGCTTTTCTATCATCCATCGTGGATGTTACTACTAGCATGTTTTGTTGTAGGGTTTATCTTCCATGGGTGTCCTTACCATAATAACTCCTTTTATTACACCTTCATCTGCTACCCATAGCCCACTTGCCTATGAAATTTTTACAAACCACTGCATTTCATGGTGGACATTGCCTTATTGGTGGTCATAGTATAAATTGAAATTGAAATTTATAATTACATATCACTTTAATGAAAACAAATCATTTTATCTTCTCATCTTATTATTTTGAATCCTCCACATGTTCATATGGGTATTTGTCTTTATAAACCTTATATTCATATTGTATTTATGTTACATCTATATAAGGTGATAAATAATCATGCATACAATGTGCCATTTATTTATTTACACAAAAATACAACCTCATTTTTAATATCTATCATGAATTTATGATTAACGTATTTTTCATTTGTTGAAGCTTCTATTTGTATGACATTAGTTAAAATAAAATTATGATGGAATAAATACAAACATAAACAACTCATTTAATACTTAGTATATGAATAATATATCTATTCTTTTGGAAACACATGTTCAATGCACATGCACCAAACTCTATGTGTTAGCTCTATAGGATGAAGAGATATAAATGAAATCACATTGATCGAATAATTATTCATCATAACAATAATAAACATATATTCTTATCTGATTGAATATAATACCTTCAAAGATATACATATGATAAAGGATTAAAATATTCATGAATAAATAACATAGAAATAGTTCCAACCTCGATTAATACTTAATTGTATACCTGAGCCAAGGTGAGTATAGGTGGAAAATTACTTATTTTCCCCTTAAAAAAAACATTATCCAAAATTTTTATTTCTACAATAAATATGTTCATAGATACATCCATTGAATATTAAGAATATTTAAATATTATAACATCAATATAACATCTTATGATATTTTGATAATTACAACAAAAGCAACATGTAACATTAACATGGGATAGGATATTCATATAATTACAAATTCGATTAAATGTCTCACAAATGAAATACCAACCATATGAGGCCCATTTACAATGCACATCCATGCGTTATTGGCGAGGATCATTGGGCTCTTTAATAATGCATCAACATAGCATTAAGAATATCATCAATAACCTTAGTGTAAAATCTAAACATGTCTAACATTAGAAATCCTAAACGAAATTTATGAACCAATTATCAAATAAATATGTAAACATATTATTATTAATATTGGCTATCACACAATGGTTTTTTAGTTTCAATTGAGCAATATTTGTTACTTTAACCATCTCTTTTGGAGAAACTAGGGATATGAGTTTAATAAGTAAACCAAGAATGAGACTTATCCCCCTCTTAGCATCCTACAAATAAATATTTTACATCTATTTCACTCAAATAATCTCACCCATAACCTTAACACAAGGAGTTTCACACAAAGAGGACGTGTTCATAGTGCGAATAGAATTTCACTTCTCCTTCACAGATTAAATCACTACATAGGGAGGAAAACAATAAATCTCAATAAGAAGATGTATATAAATATAAGTGCACGTGATATATTTATCTTTTACTACTTTAAAAATAAAATAAAATAAAATTAATGAAGGAAAATAGATCATCCATCATACATGGGAACTTGTAATGGCCAAGCAATAGTCTATCATTACGATACCCAATTGAATATAGATAAAACATACATCACACATATAGGAAATTACATAAATAAATTGTCCATAATTTTAATAATTAAAAATTATAGAGAAAATATCGATATGGTAAAATTGATTTAATATACCATCACAATGTTATATGATATTTTTATAATGATTGGATTAGCTAATGACACTCCACAACTATTCATTTACCCATAATTTTTTATGCATGTTTTCATAAATTTTAAACATCTCAATCACTAACAACAATAATTCATAGAATACACACCCATAGGATCATCATGAAAAAATCAATTGGTTACTCTACAACTAATCAAAAATAAAATATATAATAAAAACAACTGAACACAAGCTGTATGTTAACATACACTTACATAGTAAAGATCTATTTTCATCTATAGATATAAAAAGAAAATAATACACAAAAATATATACATTAAACATATAGATAATAGCATACATCATGAAAACAACCATATTTGTTCTCATCACAACAATCCATAGGCATTCATATTAACAACAAAGGAATTTAAAAAATCAACTGCATCGGCATGGGTAATGAATTCACACAATGAATGATCTAAAAGGAAATATGGGGCTGGTCACATCTAAAGGTCATACTAGTTTTACATTCTCTTATATAAGATGATGATATCACACATGGAGTTGCTCATGCCATATCAATTTATTAGAACTTGTGTCAAATTAAAATAAATATATATTTTTAATTAATTATATAAATTTAATGTATGTTGAGTTTAATTATATTTTTTATTTAATCTCCTCTATAAAGTGGACATGTTTTATCAATCAACACTAAAACCTATATAAAATTAAATTATTCGCAGTGATTTCATAATGACATATTTTGAAAAAGTATTTAATAATTGATGTAGACACCAAGAAATTAACCCATACACAACTGATCTATTTATATCATAATAATTGATTAATAAAAAATGTCATACATACCATTTTATTTTATTTATAATATCATCAATATGTAAATCATTCCTTCAAATTCTATCTAAGAACTTATCATATTCGAGGCTATTTTTCCTGCAACATCATAAAGCTCATCATCCATATTCAAAAGGGGGAAAACATGTGCACATTGTGACATGCATTTAGTGGTGCATAGATTGAGCATCATTGACAATATCTTCCCAGGATCTATGCTTAGTATAGTTGTCCTTTGTTAAATCTCTTACTTATGTTTCATCAACTTGGGTAACACTCTAATAAACTAAATACAAACCTAAAAATATAATCTCATACTCTATATCTAAAGAAGATATCAATTCATTTAGAATCACATATTCTTTTGTGCATGCTCTAAACACTTCATAGTAAATTTATGGTATAAAGATATATAAATGAAATCACATTAATCTAAAGAATATTCATCATAACTATAATAAATATCTCTTTTTATGTGATCCAATATATTATCATTGAGGATATACAAACTATACAACATGAAATGATCATGAGTAAATCACATGTAAATAAGTCCAAGCTTGATTAATACATAGGCCAAGGTGAAGCTATATCAGGTATTACATACTTCCCACTTTGAGGAAAATTTGTCTTGAATTTTTTTTTTAATAATTATTCTCATAGCTACATCTATTCAATATTAGTAATAAAAAAATATGATAACTTCAATATAACATTTTATTCATGATCTGATAATAACAATGAAAGCATTATATAACTTGCACATGGGTTAGCATATTTCCATAACTATAGATTAAAAAGAAATCCATAAAATTTATCAACAATGGAATGCCAACCATACATGAACCATTTTCAATTCACATCATGTGGTAGTGTCAAGGATCATAGGGTACACTAATATATGCATTAACATAACATTAAATATCATCAGTAAACTTTGCTTAACATCAATAGTCCTAGATGGAATCTATGAACCAGTCATAAAATAAAGATGAAAACATATTATTATTTGTATAGGGTAACACTCAATGGCTGTTTGATTGCATCTAGACAACATCAGTTCTTTTTGGCATCCAATGTTTATAAATAACAACCTCTCTTGGAAAAACTATGGTTATCATCTTAATAACTTAACCATTCATGAGAATTATCCCTCTTTTTTATCATCCTAAAGGATATTTTTTACATCTAGTGCACCCAAAGAAGATCACCCATATCCTTCATGCATGTAGGTGAATACAAGGGATGTGTGCAAAGTCATCCAAGTGCGCATACTCATCTTTTGGGAATAATATTTCACTTATCCTCCATTCATTAAATCATTAGACAAGGATGAAAAAAATAAATCTCAAAAAGAGTATCCATATCAATATAAGTTCATATGTACTATAATTATATTTTCTCCTTTAGACATAAAATCAATGCACATTAAATAACATGAGTCATCCACCATGCATGGTGACTTTGAATGGCAAAGCAATAATCCATAATTATAATACCCAATTCATATAGATAAAACAAGCGTCACGCATGAGAAATTACATAATTAAATCAACAAAAAGATATTGTACATAATTTTAGTAATTAAATATCATAAACAAATTATCAACATAGGGAAATTAAATTAATCGACCATCATAATGTTATTTGATATTCTCATGGTGATTGGATCATATAATCACACTACACAATTTTTAATTTACCCATAATTTGATACACATGTTTTCATAAATGCTTAACATCTCAATCAGTAATAACAATAATTCATGGAATATACACCTACAAAATAATCATGTAAAATTAATTGATGTCCCTATGGCTTATAAAAAATAGAATACTCACTCAACACTCATAGATTCAATTTTAATTTTAATTTAGATTAGAATACCAAAATAATATAATCAATAATATGCACACAAAAAAATACACCCAACAACATATGCAATTCACATACACATTTAACTTACACATAATAGCATATATCATGGGAACAATCATATTTATTCTCATCACAATAATTTATACACATTCACAATGTTAGTGCGCAAACTTGTACTTAGTAATTTGTACCCTATTGTCAAGCAATTAATCCTTGAATATTTAAATGTTTCCCACAAATTACAAATCAAACCCAAAGTTCCACATAAAACAAAAAAGTGTAAAATAATACACTTAAGCATTATAAAGTTTGGTGGCAACCCTAAAAAGTCAATGAAAAAAAAAAAGAAAAATGTGAAAAAGCACATTGAAGAAGAAAAACTAAAAAGGTAAAATGTACTAGGTCTTGCCATTTCCAATATTTTCCTTGTGTTGAACAACCCCATGGAAGATATTTGATACAGGGTTTCTGAGGTGAAGGTGGGCCATTCCAAGAATATTTATAAAATAGACATGGATCATTATTTGCTTCAATCATAGTATTACTATTCTAATGCAATCATGACAAGATAAAGGCCATTCATTGGTTTACACAAGAGGAAGGGCATCTATCCAAAAACTTCTAGCTATGCATATAATAATTTGAGAGCATGAGCAAGTGATTTCACATGAGGATAAAGTGTTTGTTTGTCTCCTAGGGAATATTCTCCCTCAAGCCCAAGTGCAATGGATTTCCAGCCAAGGAGATCAAGCGCTTGTTAAAAAAAATTCATCATTACATGGATATGCAGTATCTTCAATGATTCCATTGCAAGAGTAGGAGCAGGAGCTTCTAGGCAAGAGCAAGAGTTTCTCTTCTCTTACTAAGGTGGTTGCATTTATACACCAATTAGTAATTTTTGAGAGCATGTATATGTCTCCCCTATTCAAGAGCAAACTCACCATGCTTCTCCCCATGATCACATTCTAAAACATTGATGTATGTAAGATTTATTTTCAAGATAATGGAAAATAGTTGTTATTTATGTTGTATCCTATAAATTAAATGCAATAATATGTTTTACATGATATGCTAATTATGTATTTATTTTTATGATTATCAATGGTGGTCATTATGGGCATAGCTATAGGTTGTAAATTCCATATTATATAGTGATTTGGAAAGTGTTTTTCATAACCATTTAAGGGCACCATGGGTTTATGGATTTCATATAATTAAGTATTTGAATATCTACTTTTAGTATATGCTTTAGGGTTTCAAAGATCATTTTAATATTTGCATTGTATTTTCACTAGTGGATGCAACTCATTCCTAATAATTTCCTTACCTATTCTTTTAGTCTTATACATTTGTTGCAAATGAATGATCTCATGCCTATTGAAATAATTCCTACTATTTGAAAACCACCACACCACTCTGTTATAAATACCTAACTCATCCTACCTTCCCCACCCTACAAATATTAAACCTTGTTGAATATAATGAGTATTATTTTCCTACAGATGCATAAATGTTACAAATCTGAATTATATGTGTTTTGTTCTTTGAATCCCAAAATTGCAATCTTCCATTTGGCCCTGATTGTTGGAAAATTTCTTTATAATGAAGGCTATAATCATATTTTTATCTATATTTAGTAGCTTATGTCTTACATAAAGCATTTATTCATTTTGTGTGACAACTCTTATCAAGTGAAGTTTTAATGTTTGGCTATGCCCTTGTCAAATTTATGTTATCTGCGTGCCAATAATCCCATGAATATTGAGCTTTAGTATCCCTCCATACGAGAAGGCTACCCCTTACATCCTCTCACCTTGGTCGAGGAAGAGCTAAAAGTAATAAGGAGCTAACCATACCCTCTCTCAATGTCTTCTAGTCATATTCTATGTTGAGTTCACCCTGATGCTAAACCATCCTCCAGATATAATGATATAACTATGGGTTTTTCAGCTTTGTTTTCCATACTAACCTAGTGTGGAAGGCTGCGTATAAGAGGTGCAAAACTAAGAACAAACAATGCCATCTGTTAATTTATAAGTATCATATAAAAGCATGAATTCTTCCTTCAATATGAGGACATTTGAGATATTCTAGTAGAGATCAATATGAAACTAATATAATTTGGGAGAAATATAATTAAAATGTTTAGTTCTTAATTTATATTATAATCAAGAACATAATAAATAGTTTCTATTTATAATTTAATCAGCATGTTCAAATTTTCAATAATTAAATATTTAATCCATTTATTAGTCTCATATTCTATTGTTGATTAAATATGGTCAATAAAATTACATATAAGAAAAACCGAATATATTATAATATATAAATTATAATGAATTTTCATAATTTAAAAAACACACATTTTACTCATATTTTCTTAACCTTATTATTTTCATACATTACACAAAAATCAATTCCAGCATTCTAATCAGTTATTCGTTAATTATTTCATTAATAAACACCCCCATTATTTCTATATGCTCAATAAAAATAAATGTAGACTAAAGAGTAATGTATTTATATCAGTCAATATGAAATATGAAATATTAATTTTGAACTGTAACTCTACAATTATAGTTTTGGTTCAAATGTTCATTAAACTAATGAGCAGTTACTAGAGTTTAAAAATATGCACTGTATTTTCATAAGTTTATTTCATCATTCATTATGATTTTAATACATATTATGAGATATTTTATGTTTGTTTTCTATCTGACCACCCTCATAATAATTTCATGGAGTTCATAAGATGAAAATGATGAATACATACCACTACCTTATTTTCTAAATTAAATATGCATTTTATTGAAGTGACTTGATTTGGATGATTGTCTATTTACTATAATATTGGCGTATGGCTTTTCAAATGGATACATTTTCCTCCATTAATTAATATGATCCCAAAATATTTCATTTGCTAGAACATATCTAGCTTACCCTTCCTCCCCTTATTCAAAGGGCTACCTTCCCCATATATGTATTTATTTCTTATTTATTTTTATAATTAATTTTTGAATTAGCTTTGAGATACTAAATCTGAGATGACATTCAATACAATACTTTGGTTCCAAGATTACCATTGGATGTATTTTTATCTGTTTATATTTATGTTTGTGCAAGCTGTATGGGTCAGCTATTAATCCATTTCGCAGACTCGATTCTTCTCCTACTATAAGTTTGATTTCTAATCCTTTGTGGATACTTTTTTTATCTTGTCCTACTTAGTTTTGTTATCGAGTGACTATATTTCTTATCATTATTCACTTACTTATTGAAGACAGGCCACTTTGTCATTTATGTTTGCATGACTATGGTCGGTTGTGACCTTTTGTTTTTTTTTTTCACTACTTCTCTTGGTCGTTTTGGATGACTTGTCGGTGGTTAAAATTATTATTGTAATTTATAGTTACATTTCACTTTGTTGACCACAAATCCATTCTGGTTTCACTTGTTATTTTATTTACTTTAAATGTATTCGTGAATAATGGTCCTCATTAATCTGAATATCTTATTTTGTTTATGTTATATAGGAAAAAAGTGATAAGTATTCATTATTTTAATTATTCATATATTCAAAATATTTAAAGTGAAATTTATTACTTTTTTTTTATGAGATCTATGTTATTATAAAAAATTTTGTTAGAGTTTTCACTTATCTTATGTCGATTTATATAAAAAATTAATAGAATAAATGTAAACTTTTACCATATAATCTCATTATTAATATATAAGTAATACTTTAACCCATTCAAAAACATCTTTTTCCTATACATGCACCAAATTTACCATAGTACTTCTATAATATGAAGAGTTATAAATATATACACATTAATGAAATAATTATTAATTATAAAATGAATCAGTACATCTTTCTTAATGATCTAATATAATGTAATCGAAGCATATATAATATAAATCATAATAAAAATCATATATAAATGGCATGGGTCTAGCCATGATTATTACATAACCATGTGCATAATCTAAAGTAAGGCTAAGTAAGGTATTATAATCCCCATGGGTTCATTGTTTTTTATTGAAGTCTACATGAGTAATATGTTTCCTTCTAATACATTTATAATATTATTTAGGTCAAAAATTCAATTCAAGGTCTTTGGAGTAACCTTTATGGTTTTGCACCAAATTCTTTCCTAGCAAAATTGTAAACCTGGGTTCAATGTGTAGAGGAAGAAAAAAAGTGGGAATATATTGATTAAATATGTTACAAGTTCTTCTTATGACTTATTTTAATTGAAATCAAATGGTCAACATACCTAAAGAGTTTCCAAAGTTTTAATCAAATAACTACAATATACCATTATACTTTAGTTAGAGGAATTTGTCCATTAATAAAACATAATAACACTGATAGATAAAATATCATCATTTATATATATGAAACAAATATATAATTATTTCATATATAACCTTATTAAAATATCTATAAAACACTAACCATATATTTGTTTAATAAGATCATGTACATACGACAATTCATGGGTAATAGTATGTTATTGAAGCACAAGACGTTTTTGTTTAAGAAAAACAAGTTTGTTGAATAGCTTATTGTATCAATATGTTATATCTATTCATGTATACAAATATATAGTTTAACATTTATATGTAAAAGTGTGTGAATTACATGGTTTTTCCTCATTGACCAATGGAAACACTCAT
Organism: Torreya grandis; assembly: GCA_037957365.1. NCBI lineage: Eukaryota > Viridiplantae > Streptophyta > Pinopsida > Cupressales > Taxaceae > Torreya > Torreya grandis. The sequence continues at coordinate 4,450,546 of JARHVA010000621.1, read as the reverse complement.
ACCCATTGAAACCATAAATGTATTGATAATAAATTAAATAGTTTTTTCAAATTACATGGCATGTATTACCCTGAAACTAAAATGAAGTTTTAATAAATAAGATCTAAAGCAAAAAAAATTGGTTATGGTGGGTATACACTAAATGCTCTACAAACATTTAAAAGTTTCAACAAAATGGTGGACTAATTCAACTTTATCAAACCCCATATTTTTCCATTAACATTTCAAATATAAATAAAATTTTTAAGAGACATTAATATATAGAACAAAAGTTTAAACTTCATAATATCACGAACCTAGGTTCAATGCAAAGAAGAAACAAAGTGATGAAATAATGGCGATTAACTTCCCTAACAATTTCTCTTTTCACATCTGAATTGATTTCATACGATCGATGTTTTTAAAAAGCTCATAAATTTTTAATCAAATAAGTACAATATTCCATTAAACTTCATCTAAAAAGTTTTCTCCCATCAATTAGCACACGTCTTAATATTAATTGATCACAAGTAATTATCATCAACGTCCATGTGAATTCCTATGTATTGAGGAAATATCAAATAATGATATCAATTGACCACTATCAAAACCACGAACATTAAATTTAAAACGTGGTGAATATGTCAAGGAAATGATTATTTGGCGTGGTCGTCGTGCCATAATGGATAACTCACTCGTAAAAGTACAAAAACTTTGATCCAACCAATCAACGCTAATGAATGAAAAAAGAGACTAGGTTACACAAAAGGAGTGGGGCCCGTATCCAACCATGAAAATTTGTGCATGCTAGTGTTTTGTGTGAATAAATAGTTCATATCCTCTTCTTTGTGGTGGAGACTCTTGTAACTTCAAAATCTTTACAAGGAACTTTGAAATATGGTCTTGGAATGTAAATAAACTATTATTCGCAGGAATAAAACGAAACGGGACAATATATTACTAGAAGTAAAATGGGAAATATCTCTAGCATTTCCACACGCAGCAACTTATATCTGTTGGAATATTAGTTTAATTTCCACACGCTGTTTGTTTTAAAGCATGAATTAAAGCTGATAATTTTGCGCTGCTAGATATATTTATTTTAAAGCATTAGATTTTTATTTTTTTTAATAGTTTGTTTAAAAGTTATTTTAAAGCTTCTCAAAGCTTCGTTAATCTTATTTAAGTCCCCTATTTAAGTTAGGCCCTTTGTAACAGAATTATGTCATAATGAATTTTAATAATAAAAATAAAAACCTGTGAAAAGTGTTTAGTTTGATGTCTGTGTCAGTTTGCTGTAGCAATACAAGTTCTACAGCAGTAATAAAAGTTTTATTTCCTCCTTCACTTGTCGTATCAGATTGCAGAGGAGAGAAGAAGAGTAGACATCTTGGATCACCATCATCTTGGAGGCAAAAGACAAAATGGCAGAATAGCGCAGTTGAGCGTCAGAGAAACACCACCCAACAAAAGCGTGGGAAGTTCCATCTAAGTTGTAAAATAAGGCAGGCCCATAAGATAAAGAACAGAGTTATCTTTTCTAAACTAGAAGACAAAAATAAGGCGCCGTTATACAAGCTAGCTGAAGACAAAAGTGGTGTTGCCATACAAGCTAGAAAGAAAATAAAAGAGCGTAGCTAAGCAGATAAGACAAAAGAGGTGCTGTTTTGAGTAAAGCGGACAAAGAAGCAAAATCAGATTAGAAGAACATGGAAGCAAGTAGCATTGTTACTCAGCTTCAAATTCCAATTTTTACAGGTAAGAATTACAATTTTTGATTGATTAAAATGAAAATGTTGTTTTTTTCACATGATGTATGGAATCTAGAGGAGAACAGATTTATAGAGCCTACAGAGCAGGCAGCCTATCAGGGATTAACACACGCACAGAAGGAGTTTCTTACATAAAACAAAAAAGGTTGCAAAATCCTTATTTTTATTTCAACAGGCAATAAATAAGTATATTTCCCCTAGGGTTGCAGCAGCAACTAAGTAAAAGAGGACATGGGATATTCTATAAACAGAGAATCAGGGAACCACTAACCAATTTGTTAGTCAAGTCATGAATATAGTTAATCAAATTAGATAACATGGAGAAGAAACACCTAATTAGATGGTTGTGAAAAAGATTCTTAGGAGTCTACCTGAGAAGTTTGATTTTATTGTTGTTGCTATTGAAGAATCGAAAGATCTAACACAATAATTTGTAGATAAGTTGATGGTGTCTCTATTATCTCAAGCATCAAGAATGAAAATGAATAATACTTCCTTTTTAGAGAATGTTTTTATATAATATATTTCATTAAGCAAAGGTAGAGGAAGAGGAAGATCAAGCTTCAGAGGTAGAGGTAGAAATAATAATCAAAGAGGTGGAAGGAGTAGTCTAGATCAATGTGAAAGGACAAATCAAAATTTTAATATTCATATTTCAAGAGGGTGTAACCATTCATATCAACATTCTTAGAGATATGATAAATCTAATGTTTAGTACCATTATTTCAATAAGTTTGGTCATGATGTATATGAGTTCTAGAAGATACAAGAAAATGAGTGTAAGCAAAATACAATATTTTTAGATATATCTAAAATTAATTCTAAGTCATTATTCATTACTTGTCATGTTGCTCAAGGGAGTTCCAATGATATTTTATTTTTATACAATGGATGCAGTAATCATATGATAGGAAATGTTGATCTAGCTGCAATCTTAGATAGATCTGTGAAGTCAAAAGTCAAGCTAGGCAATGATAAAAGTATCAGTGATAGGTAAAGATGCGATTAACACTTTGACAAAACATGGCAAAATAAAATATAATTCAGATGTTTATTTTGTACCAGGTTTGAATCATAATCTCATGAGTCTTGGGAGAATTTTGAAGAAAGGTTATAGAGTATCATTCAAAGATAATGGGTGCACTATACTCAACAAATACTCAAGTGACAGGTTAATTGCAAAGATTAAGATGACTAGGAACTGAATGTTCCCACTTCAAATCAAGAATGAAAATTCAAGCCAGGAAGAAACTAAGGCAAATTACAAGGTCACCCATTTAGATCCAACATAGTTATGGCATCTAAGGTATGGAGATCTTTATTTTGGAGTTTTGAGTTTATTGTAGAAGAAGCAAATAGTGAGAGGATTACAGTAAATTGAGCAGCCATCGATTTCATGTAGGAGTTATATTTTAGGAAAACAACATAGGGAAAGTTTTCATATAGGAATGTTTTATAGATCAAAGTCACCATTAGAGCTTATTCACACTAATATATGTGGACCTATGCAGACTCCATCATTAGGAGTAAGTGTATATTTTCTAACATTAGTTGATGATTTTAGAAAAAAAACTTGGATATATTTTCTCAAGCAGAAGTCCGGAAACTTAAAAATATTTAAGGATTTAAAATCAATGGATGGAAAATAAAGTGTCCTATATATCAATATAGTCAGGTTAGATAAAGATGGTGAGTACACTTTAAACGAGTTTCTAGATTTTTGCAAGTATCATCGAATTAAGATACAATTTACTACAAGATACATACCATAATGGAATGGTGGTCCAGAGAGGAAGAATAGAACAATCATGGATATGGCTTGGATCATGTTTAAGATAAAACACTTATCCAATGAATACTATGTTGAAACAATTGCATGTGGATTTTATATTCTAAACAAGTATACTATAAAGAGTGTTAAACACATAATTCCATAGGAAGCATGGAGTGGTAGAAAGAACAATGTATCTCATTTAAGAGTTTTTGGAGGTGTGGAATATACACATGTGGTAGAAGAAATAAAAATAAAGATGGAAATTACAGGTGAAAAATGTATCATTGTTGGCTATAGTGAGTAGTCAAAATCACAAAAGTTTTACAATCTGATTACCAAGAAGCTAATCATCAATAAACATAATAAATTCAAAGAAGAATAAGATTAGGATGGATGTGTTGACAAAATAATTGTAGTTGCAGCAACAATACCTCAAAAAGAAGAAAAATCAGTAGAACAAGGTGTGTAAGGTGGCAAGACAAGTTCACAAGAAATAATTAATCTAAAAATAAATATACAAGGAGTTAATTCAAGAGAGCTAAAAACACCTAGAAATTTTGTGCTAGGTGGATCATCAATGCATGCAATTACCAATTCACAAAGAAGTAATGAATCAGATACTAGACTTTCGTAATTAAGATTAAGGTACATACGTAATAATATAAGAAATTTGAAAGAAATTTATGATAAAGGAGAAGAGAATTTAGACTTACATTAAAATTTTACCTTTTTATATCATGATCTCATATATTTTGAAGAAGCATCGAAGGATGATCATTAGATCAAGGCTATGGATGAAGAGATGGATTATATTTAATGAAATGACACATGGGAACTAATAGATCTACCTGAAGGTAAATACAACATAAGATTAAAATGTACCTATAACACCTAATTTAATGCAGAAGGAGAAGTTGAAAAGTATAAAGTAAGGTTAGTAGCAAAAGGGTTTGCTCAACAATAAAGAATTGATTATAATGAGACATTTACACTAGTTGCAAGACTTGATATATTAAGGATGGTTTTAGCCATAAAAGAACAAATAAATTGGAAGGTTTACTAAATGGATGTCAAATAGGCTTTTCCAAAATCTTTTCTAGAAGAAGAAGCATATGTGAAATAACCACCAAGTTCTGAGGTGAATGGACATGAAAACAAAGTATAAAAATTGAAGAAAGCTCTTAATGGGCTCAAACAAGCACCAAGAGCATGGTATAGTTAGATTGACTCATACTTGACAAGAAATGAATTTATCGAAAGTAGTTGTGATCATACGTTATACACAAAATTTATCAAGCAAGGTCAAATTTTTATTGTATGTTTATATGTTAATGACTTAATCTTTACTGGAAATTTATTTGTAGATATGTTTAAATCATAAATGAAGAAAGATATTGAAATGACATCTAAAAATGTTTTAGACTTGTTAATAAATAAATCAATTCAAATCTATGAATTAAAAATCATATCAACACACCTATATGAATTAAAACTCTTGACCCAAATTCAAATACAATTTTTTTTCTCATTCCAATCATTCTCTTCAAAATTTATCTAATAAAAAAACATCTTATGATATGAATTCTATAGTGGTAAAATCATTAGACGAAGTGATTATGTTCCCTTAGGGTAGAATGCCATGGTCGCTAGAATGTGTCATAAATTTGGTTGGTAATTCCTCGACCAAAATTGAATCTCTAGATATATTTTGAAACATAAAGTGAAAGCATATTAAACGACACTGTTTAAAATTTAACAAATTTATTCCTATATTTAGCTTTTATAGTATAAGGGAAAGGTTAAATTGACAATTTTAAAATAAAAACTAAAATAAAATATGAAAAATGAAATATAAAAAGTTGTGCTTGTATACTCTAATATGTTGCCTAGAATCATGGAGGTTTATTTACCATGGAATTATTTGTTTATAATTATTATAAATATATAATTATATATCTAGTTTTTTCTATGTTATATTAAATAATATAAGTGTTTTAATTCCTTTTTTGAATTATTTTCAAATAATAATATATGAATTTTATGAGAACTCACCTAATTTAATTAAAATTATTATGGATATATAATTACATTGAAAGGTATTTTAAAATAGAAATTTAGGGATGATGGTGGGTTTTAATATAGTGGTTGTGTTCACTTTTAGTTCCAACATTGTATTGGATATTTATTTGACCATCACTTAATTTTTATTTATATTTTTAATAAAATTTGCACTAAAATTACTATACCATATAAAATTTTATAAAATATTATTTTATAATCATACATTATTATAAGTTAAAATACGACTGACATTATTCGAACATGTAAGCTTTTTATTAAAATATGATTTAGACACTTTTACAAATTTTAGAACATAAAACTTTTTTTTTTCAATTTAAACATACTGTCCACCTTCACACATGAATTTTATCTTCTTTCACAAGTTAATTTTCAACCTCATTAAGTTATATCAATATGATTATCCATAAAAAAAAAAATTATTAAATTTCAATGTTGATGTGTGTTTGTAAAAAATTACTTATATTTTCACTTGAAACTCCAAAGTGTTTTTAGATTAACATAATATCCCAACTCCCTAAATATATTAAATACAACTTATATAATTAGGTTCATTTATATTGAAATAAACATTTAGATTTCAACAATAAAATGGTTGAAATCATCGACAGTAGGGTAGGAGTGAGGGTTGTAGAAGGATATTTCTATAAGGAAAATGATGAAGGATGAGGTGTGCAAAATACTACATCTTCTTCCGTCGGTATATTTAGGTAAGTGCCTTGTTCTGAAGGTGAATGTAAGGATATTTTCTTAACTATTTTGGGTAAAGATATTTTATTACAAATTTCATAAGAATAAATTGATAGTGCTGAGATTCAGTACCAGAAAAACCTTATTGGAAAGTTAGTCAATTTCAAAAATAATTTTGATGTGGTGTAGGATTGGACCCAAAGAAGGTGGAGATTTTAGGGTCAGGAGGAGATAAGGGTTATGGATAATTGTTTCCTCTTATTCACCTTCATAAACCAACGTGATTACTTTCACATTATTCAAGGTGAAAATTGGTTTTTGGGTAATTACTTTCTCATATTGTATCAATGGAATTATGGTTTTAATGCTTTTAAGGTGTCTTCGAAAGTAGTTCTTCTTTATATCAGACTTCTAACTCTTCTGCTAGAATTTTGGGAAGCCAATATTTTGATGTGGATCATGAAATCCACTGGGTTGCATGTGGCCATCGAATCTGCTATAGAATTATGAAGCATACTCACATTTACTAGAATGTGTGTTAGTGTGTCTTTTGACAAGGTTATTCCAAACTCAATTCAGTTGAAATCTAGATATGGTGTTTGGATTCAAAATATAATTTATGAATGAGCTAAAATAATCTACAGCAAGTGTTGTGTCTTTGGGCACGAACATGTAACAAACATGGGTTGAAAACAATAAGAAAAGGAAAAGGATTTTTTAAAATATAACAATGTACATGTAAGAAGATATAAATTTTGAGATATTTTAAAATAAAGTACAAATATAGAGCCGAAGGATGGAGGACATGGGAAACATAGGTTATCTTTATGGAGTCGTATCTCTAGGTGATGTTTTGCCTCTATCACATAAGCAGATGAACTATGTAGACTACGACCCTGCCAAGAATGACGGGGAGCGTTTGGATCATGTTTGTCCAGTTTAAGGGACAAAAAACAGTCTCATATGATGATTTTTTTTAAAATAACGATTATTTTATAATCTAATGGTGTGGAGATACCAAACTCCCTAGATTATAAGTTTCTTGCGCCAGAGTATGATCTTTGCCAGGGTGGATTTTTGGTTATGATGAAGAATAATTTGGTAGACAGTAGGTGTAGACCTAGGATGATCATGGAAATCTCAATACCAATTTTATTCAATGATAATCACCATAGAAATAATGGGGACAAGGCTCCCACCCCACACCATGATGGTGTAGGGAAATCTTTTATTGATAAGGATCCTTTTGAAGAGTGTAAACTAAGTCTAGAAAGATGTTTTGCACTTCTAAAAAATCATAAATTCTTTGATATGAATGGCTGTTTTGATTTATGCACACCTAACAAGGAGGGAAAAACTAATTTAAATAAATTGGGAACACATCCATTCTAAAACCTCAAGATCGCAGATGTAGAGGACGGATTTGGCTCCCTAATGGAAAATTTATTCCCCAATCTTCACTTGGATTTTCATTAATGGCTTGCGGTTGTTGTGTATCCATAATGTTTAGTCATTGTCTTGACCATTACTTGGGTGAAAAATGATGTCATATGAGGTATCATTTTTTTCAGTTTTGAATTTGGGGTGTCTCTTTTGGGTGATTAGTTTTATAACCATTACTTGCTACTCTTGTAGGGTTTGACCATTGGTGGTTTAATTGATATTATTGGGTCCTGTTGGAGACCCCATTAGATTCTTCTCTTTTTCATTGATCTTGCCTTTAGCTCCTGATTTGGCACTCTTTGCTTGGTAGGAGATTTGGGCCTCCCTCTTTGTATGCCCTAATTGGTTTTGTCCTAGTCTATTTATAGTTCCTAGTTCGAGGTCCTCACAAAATACTTGTTCATTATTTCTTATCCTTTCATTGAGAACTATTTTTACTTCTCTAATGACTTGTCCCTCTATTGGAGACTCAGGGCTCCTTTTCTGCTCAACCTAGATTCTACACTAGTTATATCTAGGTTATATTAATCTGAACTAAGTTTATTTATATTTTCAAAAGCTATTTTTATGATGGATTAATAATTTTTATGATATTTTTTTTGACTCTATACTTAAAGTTTGAGAGAAAAAATTTAGGAGATGTCAATTATGTTGTATCAACCATAAATGATAATATTATTTTACAAAATTAATTATCAATAAGTGAAATAGAATAAATATATGATTACATTTGTAAAAATAAATTTTATTTTCAAACAAGCCATAAATTTATTTTTCATTTTTTTTTTTATAAATTAAAATCAATTTTTTTGGTAAATATAATGTGAATTTTTGAGCACATCAAAAAATTAAAACATTATTTAGTATTTTCATCATTTTCTATGATTTTGTATAGAGAATGTTAAATAATAAAACTTTAGAGACCCATTTGAACTAGACATATCGTATAATAAAATTCTAAACATAAATTTATGCAAAGTGAATTTTATTATGTATGAATTTGGAAAGAATATAATATTCTAAATTGGTCCCTATTCTTCATGACTATTGTTATAAATGATAGTCATATGCTCTATAAATGATTTTAAAACTAATAATTTAAATATTATATTATTTAATATTATTATTTTTCATTTAATTATTTTTATATCTCAAATAAATCTATATAAAATAAATTAAGAGATATTATTTTTGAGATATACATTTTATTTAATTCACAATTTTAAAATTATATAAACTCTTATATTAATTTATCTAAAATATTTATACTAATAAATATATTCATTCATATTTATATAATTATATTTATATATAATCCTTAAACATACTTTATTTTTTAAAAAAAATAACTTAGTTTTAAAATATTATATAACAAACATAAAATAAAACCAAAAAAAATTATGATTAAATTACACAAGGCAAATTAATTTAGGTGAAAGACTATATTATATACCTTTAATGGGAAAAAATATATATTTAATATAAACTACTTTGAGATCTGCACAATAAACCTTAAATAAATATAGGGAAATATTAATAAAGTAAAAATAATCATATAAATAAATTTAAAATAATGATTTAATATTAATCGAAAATATGTTTCAATCCTAACTATCATGTCCTAATTTAAGTATTTAGGATGAATACATCAAATGTTAGAATAAAATATGAACCATATTATGGCATGTTTTTTCCCCAATAACTAGGATATAAAGGAACCTGCAATATTAAGTCTTTAAATGTATTTTATATGCATATGAAAATTGTGAAGAGAGATATAAGAGTAAAAGATAAAATTGTGTAGAGATATAGGGGTAAAAAAGATTATTCGATCTTAAAATTTTATTTTGTAATTATTTTTTATTAATTTTAATTATTAATCTAAATATATATAGTTTGAATATTTGATTTTAGAAATTTATTTTATAAAATAATTTTATTAATTTGTAATTTATTTTTTTTAAATAATATTTTAAGAAAAAAATTAAAATAGAAGTAAAAGATGTTATAATTAATAAAATTGGTTTGTTAATACATATATATTAATATACCTCAATTTCATTTTATAATATAAGTTTAAAAATAATTTAAAAAGATCTAATAAATATATTTGTTTAGAATTAAAATTTTAATTATATTTTGAAAAAAAAGTTAAGAATATAAAATTGAAAAGTAATAATATGGTTCAACTTTTAATATATATAATTCTTAATATATGGAGTAAATTTATTTATATAAAAATAATAACTATTTAAATAATGAAAAATAATTTAATTTGAAAAGTTAACAAAAAAATTATATTTACATAATATATAACTGTTTTATTATCCTAACTTCTAATTTAATATTCTGGATTAGAGGTACTTTAACATAAAAACCAATAAAAATGTCAAAAATATTTTTAATTTATTATAAAAATAGAAAATTTAAATTTTTTTAAAAAACTACAAAATATTAACCCTATTTTAATCAATAACATAAACTCATGATTTAAATATTAATCACTCAAACTGACCAATAGGTTGGGATAATCTTCAATAATCATTAATATCAATCAAATCGATTGGTAAGTTACGACAATCTTCAATATTGATAAATCTCTTACCATGAAGATCATAGATACATGCGGGACGTTTACCAAAACTACTCTCATTTGTTCAATCACATTTGATCTACTACACTACTTTATAATGTATATTTTTTTTAATACAACCAATCCATGATACCGTCCACACTTGGTCAAATGTTTCCCATCAAATCATTCATCCATATTGAAAAGTAAAAACTATTTTGTATGCAAAACAAAATGCATTTATTAGTGTTGTCCAACATATATAAAGTTTGCTTTTTCCTTTAACATTCCGTTTAAATTATTTAACTTAATATAAAGGGAAATATCCTATTTTGTGTGCAAAAATGCATTTACAAGTGGTGACTAACATATTTAAAATTTGATTTTTTCTTCTAAATTTCATTTAAATTATTTACTATATCCTCGAAATCGTTTTTAGTAATTTTATGTATCATGCGTGACAGATCCAAATGTATTTATACGTGACAGATCCAGATTTATTTATACATTTTTACAGACCGAATAATTCCTTTGAAAAAAAACATAAAATGTTGCTCTCGCATCTTTAAATCCTCTTCAGCACAATGAGCGATTAACGCTGAGCTAAGTGTTTTTTTATTGTATTTAATGCAAACTTATGTGGTCAAACTGGTCCAGTTATCCATGTTTGATCAGATTAGTACTTTCTCAGCAAAAACGACACTCATCAAATTCGTTGGATATAATGATATCATCTGGACTCACGAGAAACGAGGAGACGATAAGCTATTGAAGCACTTTTAGTGCTCCTGCTTATCTTGCTGTTGCTGACACTCTTGTTGATGTTGTTGTGGATTCAATCCTAGACATTGCTAATTTGTTTTCATAGGATCTTGAATCTCCGAAGGGAGCAAATTTTGGCTTTCCATGCAATATGGAAGACCAGAACCATAATCCAATTTACTGCTATTGCCATTAACGATGCTACAGTTGGGGCCAAAAACAGTAGATGAAGAAACAATTGAGCTCGTGAAAAGCAGAGAATTATTCTGTTCGAACAAGGCTATATCTGAATATAAACTGTCTGCAGCATTTTGCTTTTTATGGTCACTGTTGGAGATCGGCATATTTGATAAAATGTCAATTGTCTGCTCAAAAAAGCCTGATCCAGGATAGAAACTGTCTGCGTTGTTTTCTATTTCATGCTCAGAATTGGAGCCCAGTGAATTGGATGACCCTCGACCAAAAAAACCTAAACCTGGATCTAATGGAAGCAAAAAATTATAGTTTTCAATTGGCTTTGCCAACATTTGTGTAGTGGAGACTACACTAGCGGTAGCATTGATGTCCAAAGAACACTGGTCTAAAACTGGAAGAAAAGAATAGTTTTGAACAGAGTCTGGCATCGGTGTAGTGCAGACTATATCGATAGTGGTGTTATTGGGGAAAGAAGACTGTCAGAATCAAGAGAGCATACAAAAACAAGAACTTAAACAATAAATAAGAACTGAACCCAATTGCTACAGCAATTTCTTGAAAGATAAGATTTTATTGATCTTCAATTTTTCTTGCTTACAATGTGCGCCCAAGGCATCTTTAAATAGATTTGAATGCAAACAATAATTTGAAAAACAAACTCAAGACTAATTTTAGTCTTTCCATGCAAACTAACTCTCTAACAAATTCTTTAACAGTTTAACTAACTGTTTGTTAACTAACTCATTGCTCAACTGTCAGTTTACTAACTAATTGCTTAACTATATCTAACTGCTTGCATGCATGAGGAGTGGAGAAATTAACTCCAGTTCAACTTGAGTCTCTACCACTCCCTCTTAATTTCTACCACTTACAATTTTAGCATTTACTATGCCTAAATTTTGTCTCAAATAATCAACTATCTCTTTTGCTAATGGCTTTGTAAATATGTCTGCCAATTGATCTTCAGATCTGCAGAAGTCCAGATGGATTTCTCCATTGTTCACTAACTCTCTGATAAAGTGAAATCTTGTATCAATGTGATTGCTCCTCTTGTGAAACACATGAATTTTTGATAATGCAATTGCTGATTTGTTATCACAGAAGGTTGGTGTTGACTTTTTCTGTGCTTATAATAAATCTTTCAATATTCTTCTCATCCAAGTTGCTTGACATGTTGCTGATGTGGCTGCAACATACTCTGCTTCAGCTGATGAAAGTGTCACTATAAGTTACTTTTTGGATGCCCATGTGACCACACCTATGCCTAAAAGAAAGGCATATCTAGAAGTACTCTTCCTATCATCAACGCTACCTGCAAAATCACTATCTGTAAAACCAATCAAACTAAAATCATTAGTTGTGGAATATAAAATTCCATATTCTGTAGTTCCTGCCACATATATCAATATCCTTTTTCCAACTTATCAATGTGAGTCTTTCGGTGACTCCATGAATCCTGAGATTAAACTAACCCCATAACTAATATCAGGTCTAGTCGCTGTAAGATACATCAAACTGCCAACTAGCCTTGCCTTGTGCTTTTCAACATTTCCATCTGCATCAAATTTAGTCTTATAAACCTATTTGACTCCAATACAATGCTTACCTTTAGGTAAAATAGTTAGATCCCATGTCTGATTTCTTTCAATAGCATTCAACTCTTCATCCATTGCTTTTAGCCAATGTTCCTCATTAACTACTTCTTCATAATACATAGGGTCATGAGTGAAAAGAGCAAAATTTGAAACCAAATCTAATTTCTCTTCTTCTTGATTATAAATCTCATTCAAATTTCTCATCTTCTTACCTTTCAATCTTGCTCTTAAAGTAGCAAGAGTTGGATCTAATTCATCACTTACTTGTGAATTTGGAGTAGGGTGACATGCATGACTAGATGATTCACCTTGTTCAAACCTCCTAGGTGTTCTTATTGGAGTGCTTGTGCCTACTTGTGGAGAGGATTGTCCACCTTGAAAAATTTGTTCTTCAAAAACTTCTTCATCCTGTGGAATTGGTACTCCAACTATGATGATGCTACCATCCCATGCTTCTACTTCCTTAAATTCAACATCTCTGCTAATAATCACTTGCTTTGAAATAGAGTTATATAGCTTATATGTCTTTGAGTTTCACTATAGCCAATAAAAATGCATTTTTCACCTCTATCATCAAGTTTCTTTCACAATTTAGATGGTATAAGAGAATATACAACACAACAAAAAATTATGAAATGATATACACTATATTTCTTACCACTCCACGCTTCTTGTGGAACTCGATCTCTGACACTCTTTGTTGGGCTTCTGTTCAGAATATACACTGCACATGCTGCTACTTCTGCCCAATATTTATTTGACAAGTGTTTGGCTTTCAACATGCTTCTTTCCATTTTCATGATTGTTCTATTCTTTCTTTCTGCTACACCATTCTGCAGTGGTGTGTACCTTGTAGTCAATTGCCTTTTGATTCCATGATATCTGCAAAAATCTTGAAATTGATTAGACATATATTCACCTCCCTATCTGATCTAAGTACCTTGATATAATGGCCACTCTGATTTTCAACCATTGCCTTGAATTCTTTAAACTTTCCAAAGGCTTCAGATTTATTTTTGAGAAAGTATATCCAAGTCTTTCTGCTAAAGTCATCAATGAAAGTTAGAAAATAAGTACTACCTCTAAATGATGGAGTTTGCATTGGTCCACATAAATCACTATGGACTAACTCTAATATTACCTTAGCTCTATATGAGCCTCCTACTGGAAAGCTCTCTCTATGCTGTTTTGCCATAATACAACTGTCACATGAACTTCCTCGTTGTTCTATTGGTGGTAAACCCTTCACCATATTTTTCTTCTGTAACAAATTTAAACCTCCAAAATGTAAATGTCCATACCTTAAGTGCCATAGCCATGATTGGTCCAGCTGTATGGTTTTGAAGTGGGCTTCCTCTTCTCCTTGGATGCACTGAATATGAAGAGGGAACACTTGATTCTTGGTCATCTCCACTTTTCCTATCAACTTGTCACTTGGAAACTTGTCTAATATTGTGCAAACATTATCCATAAAGGATATTCTGTAACCTTTCTATACTAACTGACCAACACTCAAAATATTATGTTTTAGTCTAGGTACAAAATAAACATCAGGTATAAACCTTCTTTCACCATTCTTGGCCAAAACATTTATGACACCTTTACCCATGACATCTATTGTGATATCATTTCCTAATTTCACTTCTAATTTTACAGAATTATCAAGACTAGCAAAAAAAAATTTATTCCCTATCATATGATTACTGCATCCACTATCTAAGAACCAAATATCGCTAGCTTTTTCTTGAGTAACATTACAAGCAAGAAGTAAGCTTCCATGGTTAGAACTAGATTCACCTGGATTAGAACTAGATTCACCTGTGTAATTAGCATTTTGCTTGTACACATATCCTTGTTTATTTTTGTAGTCATTTGCATAATGACCATATTTCTTGCAGTAATAACATTGAACATTAGACTTATCAAACCTCTGTGAACCTTGCTGGAAGTGATTGTTGCCACGTCCTCTACTACTGTAGTTTTGATTATTGTTTTCTCCTTCATTTGAATTGTTCTTTCCATATCTACCTCTGCCTCTTCCTCTAAAGCTTGACCTGGCTCTTCCTCTTCCTCTACCAATTGATACCTGTGACTTGAAGGCATTCTCAAGAGAAGTATTATTCCTATTCATTCTAGATTCATGTGTTAACAAAGAACCCATTAATTCATCTACAGATAACTGTTCCAAATCCTTGGTTTCCTCAATAGCTACAACTATTGCATCTAATTTTCTGGGTAAACATCTAAGTATTTTTTCTATGATCTTTTGATCCATCATAGTTTCTCCATTAGATCTAATTTGATTCACTATATTCAAAATTTGACCCATAAACTGGTCTATAGATTCTGATTCATTCATTTGTAAATTTTCAAAAGTTCTCCTAAGAGATTGCAATTTAGCAATTTTTACCTTTGTATTACCTCTATAGGTAGTCTCCAAGATTTTCCATGCCTCTCTGGATCTTGTTGCTGCTGCAACTCTGAAAAATATAGATTAATCCAATGCCTATTGGATGAGAAATAAAGCTTTTACATCATTTTTCTTGTTCTCTTTAAGCTCATCTTTTTGTGCTCGATTTAATGCCAGATGGGCTGCCTCGTCCTGTGGTTCTACAAAACCACTCTCTACTAGATCCCAAACATCTTGTGAGCAAAATAAAGTTCTCATCTTAATTGCCTAGAAATCATAATTCTTACCATTGAAAAGAGTGATTTGAGGCTGTGAAATACTGTTGTTCACTACCATTTCTCACGCTGAAATGACTTTTTGGTCACTATTTCTGAAACATAGTCACCGCCATCAGTTATACTACCGCGGTCGGTCGGATAACTGCCGATGTCAATTTACACTGTCGATGTCGGTCTGGGATTCGGCCGATGTCAGTCTCTGCGTGGTGGCATTGATGTCCAAAGAACACTGATCTAAAACTGGAAGAAACGCCCAACTGCTTCGCTCTCTTTTCTTCTTGTCACCTCTCTGCTGGCTACTTTCCTAACCAGGCTCTGATACCAATTTGTCAGAATCAAGAGAGCATACAAAAACAAAAACTTAAACAAATAAATAAAAATTGAACCCAATTGCTATAGCAATTTCTTGAAAGATAAGATTTTATTGATCTTCAATTTTCCTTGCTTACAATGTGCGCCCAAGGCATCTTTAAATAAATTTGAATGCAAACAATAATTAGAAAAACAAACTCAAGACTAATTTTAGTCTTTCCATGCAAACTAACTCTCTAACAAATTCTCTAACAGTTTAACTAAATGTTTGTTAACTAACTGATTGCTCAAGTGTCAGTTTACTAACTGATTGCTTAACTATAGCTAATTGTTTGCATGCATGAGGAGTGGAGAAATTAACTCCAATTCAACTTGAGTCTCTAACAGACTCATCTGGAAGAAAACAATGGTTAGGAAAAACTAGTGTAGTGGTGACTGTATTGGTGGGGTTATTCATCAACACAGAGGAATTCTGTGATGAAGAAATTGAAGGCGAGAAACAAGGCACAAAGAAATTTCTGTTGGTGTTTAGATAACAATCAACATTGGACAAGTCCAGGTGAGGTAGATTAGCATCTGTCGTGCCAAAGTCTTGCTAAAACTTGTCAACGTTGTTGTTTCTATTCGTACATGTACTGAGCTGCATAAAACTCCATCTCCAAGCAATTGGCGAGCCTTCTCCATTTGAATAGTTGGAAACTTGATGCAACTGCCTGTAGCCCTGTCTCAAAACAGGTAGCCAGCATCCGAACCAAGTTTTAGTGCGGGTTGCTTGCAGACACTGGTTGCCATGTGCTGAATCAGACCATGAGCCCCAGAGCTTTGTGGGATTGGCTGGAAAGGGTTGAGTGAAATTAGCCCCTGGAGTGGCTGCAAAATCTCTAGACAAACTGCATAGCCGTGAATTTGCATAGAAAAAATTAGTCCGTGCCCTGGCTCTCATCGTTTTGGCAGCGAAATCATAAGAATAGGCTGCCAATTCCGGAGAGTCAAAGACTCCAAGCAAGACACGTGTTTTGGTTCTTGTATCACGGATTTCTGCAGAATATCGATTCGGTGATCTCATGTGAACCCCTTTGTACTTCACGCCGCCATGTTTGCATTTCATCAGAGAATGATAAATGCTGCAGTGATAACAATGTAGGAGAAGAGATCAGTGATGACAAAACCGGAATTTCAATTGGAAGTCATTTGTTCATAACCATTTATAGAAAACGGCCTTCGAGCTTTCGTCTATGGAATGGAAAAGATTACGTCAATGATAACGCGTGTTTTTCTCTCTTTTTCTTTTCTTTTAAAATATGTCACAAAGAACCAGGTTGTCTCAAACTTTAGAAAGCAAAACTCGTCCATCTTCAAAATAAAAATAAAAAACCACATGTTAGAAAAACACAGAAGCAAGGTCTCATCTAACTTCAAAATCTTTAGAGTGACCTATGTAAATAAGCAAAATAAAAGGAAACAGGTCATTCGCTTAACATTAACGATGCTCTTGGAATGTAAATGGACTATATTTATCCAAAGATATAGAACAAAATCATAAAATTGTGGTAAAGATGTACAACTTCGATTAACATTGTTCCATACCATGGTGAGAAGGTCCGATAGACTTAGAAACTCCAATTTTTCTATTAGACAAACCCCACGGATAGAAAGGATTCTAAATCACAAACGCAACAAACATAGCATCCCCCACCCGAACCCAACAAACATATCTGTTTAAAAATTTCCTCCAAAAATGGAAGAGAAGCATAGATGCTTTATTGGAAGATAAACAAACTGAACCCCAACAACAGCAACTGCAGAAACCAATACTGATACCAATCAAGACTCTGTTACATAAGAAGTAGCCAATTGAGACACTATTCCAGAAGCTAATGACTAATAGTGAAAAAATACAGCTGTTCAGACAGAATGCAATACTTTAAGAGCACCATCAAACACGAGCACCATGAAACACAGTAGAAGAAGAAGAAAGAAAGAAGAATAAAAAGATTATAATCAACTAAAAAACACAGAAGCAATACAAGTAAGACTAAAGTGGTTACCTTGTCTTTAATTAGCTCATCAGAGAAAAATTAAGATGGTTCTCCAAATCTTATGACCCATACGTCCATTTCACATGTTGACAATTCATATGAATTAGGAGCTCTGTATTGAATGACTGATAATTATTGAAGAATTTATACACTAGAAAACTAAAACCACGTGTATTGTGGACAACAAATGGAAAGCCAGTTTATAATAGATGCGCCAGATGAATAGCATGCAACAGTCTCCAAAATGTGACAACTGTTGGAAAAAATATGTGGAAAATATTCACTTGATAGGCTGAATTTCCTGATCATAAGCCAAACAGCCAGAATGAATAATTTATTTTAATTACTGTAAAATAGCATCACCTTTGGGCATGTGTACTGATTCATGTAGGAAAGGCGACTCCAAAGTTTATAAGAAGTATAATATAAAGGACGTCTAAATTATTTAGAAATAAAACAATTGAAAATGTGTCGTATTATCATGCTTACATAAAGGAGTACTGAAGGAGAGGAGATAAAGTTCCAATACTTACTTTATTTTTATAAAAATTAAAATTTAATTTTATAGATTAAAGTTGTTTAAATTAAAGTAACAAATATTAAGTGATGTAATTAGTTTTATAATTAAATAATTTAATAATATAATTTTGTATATCATGTAATTTATGTTAATATTTTTCAATAATATTTAGAGTATTGTGTAACTTTTTTTATAGCATTTTTATGTGAGTAACATATAATATACTTTTTACATTAAAATATTTAGTTTTTTATTTATATTAAATATTGTCATGTTAATTGTAAAATAAAAGTTGGTAAGGAATTTTTTGATTTTATTTCATTTTTTTAAATATATTTTATTTTATTTTTAGTTAAGATAATAATTTTCTTTTATATTTTTTCATTGACGCTTATTATATATTGTGTAAGGTGGAGAGATGAAGGTGATATCAAAAATGGTGATAGAGGAGATGGTATACAAAGTGGTCAAAGTGTTGACTCATGGGAAGATGGATTTGAGATTTTTGAAAAGAGCTTCACAAAATGGTGATTCTCAAGAAACAATAATATAAAAAATTAGAGGTTTGTAGTGTATGGTTCTTCAGAAAATGGGTCTAGTCAGTGGGAACAAGGGGGACAATATAAATATTGTCAAAAGAAACAAAGTGTTTGAGAGAAAAATGAAAAACTAAAATTTCTTGAAACAAAATCAAAAACTCAGAAGGCTCATCATTTGTTACAAAGGAAAAAATAGTTTCTAAATCTAAAGATGAGACCTTGTTCTCTAAGGTTGAGTGTTTCTATTGACCCTTAATTTTGGATACTAAATCTAACCTCAAATAAGACTATGTAAAAGAGTTCTCATGAGAATGTCTTCGTACTAGGCTATCTTGCAATGTATTTTAAAGGACAACACCCAAGGGTTGAGGGATGTGCCTAAAGGTTCCACATAATGTTGTGAAATATAAAAAATAACATTTTAAGGAGATAAACAGAGGTAATAAATAAACATAGACATGAATCACATAAAAAATCAGATCTTATAGGCATCAAGCACCAAATAACAAATCAAGTACATAGACATGATCGAGCTAGAGAATAAGGATATTCAATAAATGTGCATAAGTGGTCGGAAACACAAGAGAATATTCTTAGAATATATGTGTAGGTGGTTGGTAAGATTGATATTTCAAAACTAATTTGATATTTTGTAGTAAGGTCTGATGTGGACTTGGAAACCTATAACTAGGACCCACATCCTCTCTTTTGAGACATCTTGTATCTTTGTTTTTTTACATTTTTGTTGGGTGAAAGGAAAATTAGAGAGAAAATTTATAGTTTATAGTAATATGTATATATGGAAGAATCATGTACTTTTGATTTATGATTTGTATATTATAGGTATTTGATAATTATTTCAATAAAGTTTACATAAATAGAATATGTCCATTGTATGAAAAAAATATTGAATTAATGTAAAATAATTTTTACTGATATGTTATGTGGTTTATATATTGATATATTTTAAGTTGTTATTATTTTCATATCTATTCATATTTATTTACATATATAAAATGATATTTGTGTTTTCTATCTACACCTTAGGTGAGTGTTTAAATTTAGATCTTAAGTGATTGGTCAATGTAGTGAGCTTGAGTATCCTCTCTTTTTGTTATCCGTAACATAGACTACACAAGGGTGAGGAAGGTTGATAAAAAATAAAACATTTTGTTTTCTTTCCCATGACCTAATTTTTAGAGTCTGAATTTAAGAAGAGTATGTTTGGATCAATAATCCTAATTGAAATCATAGTCGATTCAATAATCCTTGCATCTTGTAAGACCTAGGCATCTTAAACCTAGAGGAGAGGTCAAATTAGTACATAGGAACTGTAAAATGGAAGAATATGTAGAAGGTAAATTGAATATTCAGGTTATGGACCCCATGAGGAAGGGGGATCTATGTTTAATAATACTATGAGGACACAAATTAAAATAAGTACACGTAATTAGTTCATGATTAGAAGATAGACACTTGAACCATGAAGAGATGGTGCATAGTAATTAATCCCTAGGATATTTTTTTATGATGGATGCGAGTCCACAAGGAAGTTGAGGTTAATATTAAATTTAGGGGAATATCCATTTTATTCTCTCCCAAATTATATTCTTGAGTGCATTGTATTTATTTTTTCATGAATTTTAATTCTAAGTTAATTTAATTTTGTAAAAATAATCAAGGAGATTTATTACACAATGAGGTATTCCTTTCAGTAATTTATTTTGAAGAGTTGTGAAGTTGAATAGAGTAACTATATGGGCTTGTGTGTAAGGTCCATTAGTATTATGAATGTTTCATTTGGAAATGTAACAATTGCCACACAATGAAGTGTGGATAAATGATTGAATGAATGGTAATAAATACTATTGTGAATGTTGCATGGGAATTTTATATTGTACAAAAGTCAAACATATTTTATGATAGGTGGATGAATCTACCAGAGTATAAAATAACTTAGGATATAGAATATAAAATCCATAACTAAAAGATCACTTGGAATACAAATGGGGTGTTATTGGCTATGATTAAGTCAAGCTAATTTTCCATGACACTATTAAATAATGCATATTCCTATTATATAAAGTTTAAAGCAAGCCAGACTATGGTGGAATTCAATGAAATCAACATTTATTTCTTGACTTAGTTTGACATTTCAAAATTCTAGCAGTAGAGAACACTTTATATCCATAATTTTCAACAAGGATTAGGTGGGATGGTCAATTTATTATGGTTTTTTTAAGAAATTTATTTGTTATATTTATAGTGATATATATGCATTAAAAACAAGCACAATGGTATTTTTAGGGTGATTTATGAGTACCATATCTCAAGACATTCAATAAGAAAATGGTTGTATAGATAAAATGACATTATTGGGATGACATGCACACCTATAAAGTCATGGATTATATGCCCTATAAGTAGTTGTTTTTAGAATTTGGACATTAAGTATTATACCATGAGTGGAAGAAAAATAATTATAATATATGGGTTAAAAAGGTGATTCTAGAACTTAAATAGGGTGTTGAGATGGAAAAAGTGGAGAATGGGGAAACTAACCCAATATAATTATACCATTTACATGAATACATATGCATGAGACTTGGAAGGTTGTGTTTCAAATGAGGTGGAACATATCACATCATTGGTTCATACATTGTTTAGTACTCATCTAGAATAGTAGGCAATGCACTAACCTTAGTTACCAAGTTTGTAAGAATGAAATTATTTTTTTTGCATATAGTTTGGGAAATACAAAATAAAACATTATATTAATAGTTTTATTAATTTATATTGGTTATAAACAATAACTAAACAAATATGAGTAACAAGAATCTAAATATGTCATTATTATTCTAATATGCCTATGGGTATATTTTTTATTTTCTACCTTGAAGACTTGAGCACATACATACTACATAATTAGTGAATTAAATAGAGATAATGTGGAGTAGGATAAAGTACAACCATAATTTATATTAACAAGAAGTTGGGTTTGTATATTCCATTTATGCTTCCTTCAAGGTCATGGTAAAGAATTTCTGTGGATTTTTAAGGTGAGATGTCTATGTCAAAGAAAGGACATGATTGTTTTTTTTATAGCTATGGACTAGTTTAGTCAGACGTGTTTTTTATTCCTTGTAAAAATAGCATTAGGTATAGGGATGTAGTTGATTTTTTTTCCTATTATGTTTCTTCACTTTGGTTTTCCTAGTTTTACCATTTTAGAATGGGATTCCAGATTTGCTGGGAAATTTTTTACCATATTATGGGAGAAGATGCAAACTAGACTAACAAAATTTACCAAATTTCATTCATACACTAGTGGAAAAATAGAGGTTATGAATATGAATTTGGTGTTATTATTGAGATCATACAATAGCAATCATCCTAAGACTTGGGATGAAATTTTGGGTTATATTTAGCCTTTCTATAATAGGGCATTATGTTATTATAACAAAAAATCAGCTTTTAAAACATGTGTTTGTTACTTGCATCAATGTGCATTCAATTTTGTTTTGTGAAAACCATAAAAATGAAAATAGAAAGTGGATCCTAAGATCTATAAGGTTTAATTTTCATTAATAATATTTAACAAATTCACTTCTAATTGTAAGAGAGGTTTAGGGAGTCACAATCAAAGTATAACGAATGACATGATCAACATAGGACTGAACATAGTTATATTGTTGGAGATAAGGTATGGTTATACTTGAGATGAGAAAGAATCCAGGGTAAAAATAAAAGGCTAAAACCTTTTAGATGTGGTTCATTTTTTCATTTTAGAAAAAGTGGGAAAGAATTATTTTAGACTGGATTTTCCACCTTATTTTAGACTGGAGAGTTTATGTCACTTTGAGCCTTCAATTCCAGAAAATATAAAAGTACATGTATTATTCCATTCTATTCAAAACCTTACTCATTACATTCAATGAAAATTAGAGGATGTTGACCTAAAAAATATAGAGAGTGTAGTGAGAGGAAGAGTAAAAGTGTACTATCAAGTTGGGTTAAATGGATAGATACCCAAAAGGCTAAATGGTATTGCAAATAGAAAGTGTGGAATAAATTTATCCATTTACAAAGTTCAAAAATATTTTGGAAACTAGAATCCTCTAATTGGGAGGCATGATCTGAATTTCATGTCTACTATGTTATTTAACTTGTTAAAATAATTCCATTGTTCTTATATATATAGAAAATACTTGTATGACACTTATTGAAGACAATTCAAATAAAGTTCTCCACTAAAAAGTCACACAAAGAGTTTAGATGATCATATGAAGGCTCCTAGTTATCTATACACTTTGGGACTATTCATCTATTTTAATGTAGAAATCATACTACAACTTTTCACAAAGCTCCATGTTATTACTAGGAATTATTAGAGAAACACATGGTGAGGATGTAACTTATCATAGAATCACAAGGATTGAGTTTGAAGAATAGAATTTACAAACCTCACTAGTTTTTTAACTGTATGTCAATTTAGTTCTTCTAGGTATTCCATGTACCTTTTAATGTAGATTTTTTGTATAAACACAAAAAACTAGGATATGAAAAAATATTTAATAAAATTTGGGTTCAATAGTGAAAATGTAAAAGTTGAGACCATGAGTTAGAGATACGTTTTTTCTCATAGCCAGGTTTGATTTTTAGGTATTGTTGTATTTTTTTGAGATGTGTTTTAAGAATAAAAGGAATTATTCAAGATTTGCTAAAGGTTTGAAATTATATATTTGTCCATGACGGCCTTTAGGTTTGACTAAACCTATACTTTATAATTACACAATATAAATAAGAGGTAATATTGCCTCGGGATTTTATATATTTCTCATGTTGAGTTTATTTGAGATAAACTAATATGTCTTGTGCTTTATTTTGTTCTTTCTACTTCATTATTAATTTTATTCCATTTCACTTGTAACATCTTAAATCACTACTTAGTATGAAAATTAATGCATAATAATAAAGGTGTAATCAAGTATGTGTAATAAGTGTATATGAATTATGTTTCTAATTAATGCTATGGAAAATCCATGCCCATTATAGATCAAAGTTTTATAAGAGTAGGTTTAGTTCCATTTTGTATGGTTTTCTATGAATATTTCATTTATTTTTATGCCCATTAATATAATAAAAACTACTAAATGTGAAGGTATCATAGTTATTTTCTAGCAATATATTTCTTGAAGGAAGTGGATATAGGAATTAAAGACATGGATCGTACTATTTAATAATTAAGTCCATCTAATGAAGAATTGTTTCATAAGTTGGAAGATAATATTGTTAAACTATCTTTATCCATGGGCAAGTTTCATAGATTACAATCCATTAAGAGGATTTTTAGGATAAACATAGGCATTTATATATAAGTTATGAGATCAAGTGAGGAGATGAAAGATCCAAAGCATGAGAATGTGGTAATAAATTCCCATAGCAACCAAGATCCACATAAATTAAAATCTTAAGCAAATATTGAGATTTAATCATGATAGTGCCCAAAATTATACTAAAGAAATTGACCCATTGTAAAGCATAGATTCCTAATTTATTTAGCCCACTTCTTATTTTCAAGTGTTTATCAGGGGTCAAGTGTCCTATTAATTTGGTCTTTAGTATCCTTTGGTCGGTCAAAATCCAAGTTGAATTCATGTATGAGCATTTCAAGATCCTTATTCTAATTACCCTAGCTTAGGCCCTTCGATTTAAATTAAAATTAGTAGTATTAATTTACATGGGAATGATTTAAATATGCCATCAACTTAGTTCAGATTTTATACTAAGGTTTAGTCATGTTTATTAACATGTCCAAACCTTAGACTAAAATTTGTATTTCATCCCTTTTATTTCTTGTGGAACTTGGTCCTTTTATTTATCATGGTATAGGTAATGCTCGGTCCCTTTTTTATAAACCTAGATTAAAGTCCTATGCTAGAGACTCCATCATATTTATTAATGAAATGAAAACTTAGCCCAGGACTTTATACTAAGTCTTTTATTTCCCCGAACTCTAACTTAACTATTTTAATCATTAAATTTGAACCAATCATGTCTGATCTGATGGATCACAATCAAATGGTACATGTTGAATTAGGGAGAGTTGATCCAACGGTGCATGATCAATGATGAAAATTCAAAGTAACCTAAGACAAGAGTAGAAGTGATAAGCATCGATTTCACATGTCATGATTAAAATTTCAAGCATAGTCTCATCGATTGATAGTACATGACAAATCATGTTATAAATCCTAATTGATGGTGAAAATAGATCAATACTTTAATGAATCCCTAAGATAAGCAAGAAGGTGATAAGAGTCGCCATATTGGGAGCATTTTGGAGATCTAATAGTGTGTGAGTAGTATTGAAATCTTAAAGGTCCTAAGATCCCTATGAGAGTGACAAGTATCACCATCTCGATGGGAAATCTAAAGATCAAATAGCACACATCAGAGTTAAAATGTCAACAAACCTATCGGTTAATATGTCAACAAGCCCATGAGTAAGCATGAAGATGATGCATGTCATAATCATGCCAAATGGAGTAATGATTAGATAATGGCATTTGACCTCCTAGATTTTGATTAGATGATGTGAGTCAAAGGTCAAATTTTCAAAGATGATGGAAAAGGGCATTACCCTTATAGTGACTGATTATGATGAATGCAAAAAGCCCATAGATTATCCAAGTATCCTGATCTCAAGGTTGTTAACAAAGATATAATGGATCACAATAAAAATTAATGCTAAAAGGGCATTGAGAGCCCATAGAGCTGCCAAGTGACATTCTCACGTTCATCATGTAGATAAAGATTTGGTTGTGCCAACCTTAGGTGGATTGTTCAAAGATCTAGACCTAATGAAATGTTGACATGTGTCTTAGTGGAAATACTCACATTTAAAATTAATGAATAGAGTGAAATGGTATTGGCACATAGGTAGACAACTCAAATTGAATATTATTTTGTCAAGGCATATGTATCTTATAGAGCATGTGGCCTGTAGGTGAGTCATAGTTAAACAAGGTCAATGGCCAGTGTTTGATTCTATGTTTAAAGGATTAATGGAGCTCATTTGATTAAATAAAATTAGATCAATGGTGTTAGTTGATGGTGGAAATTTCAATGGATCTAGAATCTAATGTGGCATGCCACATGTCAATATGTGGTAATATTTGGATTAGAAGTTGAATTTGATGGCTCATGAATTGATAGGAAAGAATTTGAAGCATAGAAGAGGGTTTGTGGGAAATTCTAGAGCATATTTTTGGCCTCAAATAATTTTATGCCACCACCAAAATTAAAGGATCTCAATTACATCATTACAATAGTAGGCTGTTCCATGCCATGCATAAGAGGAAGGGTGTATATAGATGACGTTCTAGTTGTGCAAGCAAATGGTCAAGGGTCTCTTTAGATAGTTATACATCATAAAAAAGTTTGTTCAAATTTCACCATAAGAATTTCAACCTCTAGATCATGTAAGAGGGCATCTTCAGTCAATAGATCAAAGGTTTTATTTCAGATCTTTATCATTCTTTGAGAAGGTAGATAGTGCAATGATTTTTCTTACTAGTAGATGAAGATTTTAGGCATGACAAGGAATTGTTTGTAGTTTTGAGCATCTTGGTGGATTTTATAGGGGTTTTTTTTATTTTTTAAAATGGAAACCCATAGTCCTATATTTGAATAGGGTTCATACTATATAAATATATAGATTCTCCTCTATTTTTAGGGTGTTGTTGGTTATTCATTTTCTCTAAGTCTAGGTTTTGCAAAATGATTTAGAATCAACTGTTGTGTGTAGATCTTATGTCCCTTGCTAAGATGGTTGCAAGTGTACAACCATTAGCCAGATTTGAGAGCATGTTTATGTCTCCCTTGTCAAAAGAGCAAACTCACCATGCTTGT
This sequence comes from Torreya grandis, assembly GCA_037957365.1. NCBI lineage: Eukaryota > Viridiplantae > Streptophyta > Pinopsida > Cupressales > Taxaceae > Torreya > Torreya grandis. The sequence continues at coordinate 4,423,673 of JARHVA010000621.1, read as the reverse complement.
CCCCATGGAAACATTTTGAAAAATTGATGTATGTAATATTTTATTGCAAAGTTAATGGAAAACACTTATGGCTCTTACTATTTCATTTTGATGAAGTGAAGTAATGTGTTTTACAAATATTATAGACTAGATATTTAGCTCCATGCTTACTACTGGTTATCACTGTAAGCATAGATATAAATTATAAAAGCCCCTCTACATTATTTTATAATATATTGTTGAAAAACTTGTTAGGGTACCCTAGGTTTATGGATTCAACAAGAAAGAGTATGTGATATTCTAGTTTCAATTTATGTTTCTAAGTTTTCATAATAATTTGATTATTTGCATTTCAATGGCACCAATGACTAAAAATTACTCCTTTTAGGTTCCACTAGTTTGTATTTTATTTTTTGCTTCATCTTTGTAAGGAATAAAGTCATGAATACTAGAAGATACCCTACTATTTAAAAACCACCAGCACACCACACCCTTTCTTGCAATTATCTAACTATCCTACCCTACAAATAATAAACCCTTTGCATACTATAAATGTTATTTTCCTTGTAAATGCATAAAATCTTGCCTATATGATGTGTTTGAATTTTTTGCTTTAAATCATAATGCTGAAATTTTCCATTTGACCCATGTTGCTTAAAATTATATAGAATGAAGATTGCAGTCATATAACCATCTGTATTCCATAACTTATATGTGATCTAAGGCATTTGTTAATTATATGTGACAATCCTTTACTAGTGGATTGAATGAGTTTGGTTATTCCCTGGTCACATTTATGTTCCCTTGTGCCAATAATCTCCATGGACGTTGAATTTTAGAGCCTCTCCATGTGAGCAAGCTACCCTATAGGTCATATCACCTTGGTTTAGGTAGAGCCAAATGTATAAGGGAGCTAACCATACCCTTTGTTAGTTCCTCTCCATAATTTTCCATGTCTAATCCATTCTTGATGCCAAACCCTCCCCCAGATATATTGGCATATCATCAAGTTTCTCATGTTTGTTTACCATATTATTCAAGTGTGCATGGCTAAGCAAAAGAGGTGTAAAACTAGGAACCAACACCTTGTTGGTATCATTTCTAAGGACCAAATTGACATATTAGTTACTTGTGTTGCTATGGGACTCTTGTAAAAAACTATAAGTATCTCAGGTTGTGAAGTTCTCAATTGTTATCTGCTACATTTGGACTATCTTGGCCATCAATGCCACATCACTCCACTAAGGGACATGCTAGGAATTGAAATGTTTGACAATTTGACTTTTGTTGAGTTTATTGGAATGAGATGTTAAAATTACATGTCAGAAGGTGATTTCTCCCTTTTTGGGCACAATTTTAAAAAATTTAGTGTCTCTACCTTTTATCTCATCATTAAATTTAGCAAATATGTTTCCAACATTTATCATAATTAATTTGTTAACTGTTATGTTCTAGAATTTTTATTCTAGTGGTGACTTTGATTTTATCATCTAGTTTCAAGAAAGATTAGTGCCTAGTTTGAATCTCTATGTTAAATTTTAGCTTTAAGTATTTTTTTGGTTGCAAAGCTAGAAGGATTGAGATCATCCTTCAAAGGTGACCCATACAAGCAACTTTTCTTACCCTTAAGTATTTATCAAAGAAAAAGGAGACAAGTTTGGAGGCCTATTAAAGGGCAAGGTTTAGCTGCTAAGTAATGTTCCAAATATCAAGATTATGATAATATTGAATTTTTTGTTGAAATTCTCATTATTTAATACTTTCATAGCTCTTTTAGTCTTTTTAAAACTCATAGTCCCTGTTACCACCCAGCTCCTTCTCAACTAGCTAAATCCCCTCCTATGATTGATCCATAAATTCCACTTCATTCACCCATTCACATACCTTTATGATTTGTTCTTGACCATATAATTGAACCAATAATGAGGCATAGGGACCTAGATGGGAATGAAAATCTTATATTCTAAATTCCCAAATTCAAACCTATAATTTTTGATGACATGGAAGGTTATCCTAATCAAGTGCCAAATAAAGTAAGGAAATGTAATCCAAAATTTTAGAGAAATAATACAGTAAGTTATGATCATCACCTAAGGGATTTTCAAAACATCATTAAAGACTATGAGGTTGAGCACAAGGATTTGTGCATTAATTTATTTATGTATAAGGTCAAAGAAGATGCATGAGATTAGTTCAGTTCTCTTCCTCATGGATGCATTGATTTTTGGGAAGAAAAGAAGAATGTTTTATGAACTTAGTATGGTGAAAAGAGTTGATAAAAGGTTACTTTTGTATGATTTTAAAACCATTAAGAAGAAACCCAATGAGTGTGTGCAATACTTCAATACATGGTTCAACAAAGCTATGATGTAGCTACCCAAGAACATAAGGCCTAGTGATACAACATGCTTCACACAATACTATTATGTATTTGATAAGAAGGATGTGTATTACTTGCAAGACAAGGCTCCCACAAATCTATGATTGGTGTTCAATATGGCCATACAAATTCAGAATAACCTAAAGGTTGTGTGAAATCCTATGATCAAGCAGGTTGATGTGAAGTTGGTCAATCTTAAAAAAACATAGTCCACTAAGAATACAAATCTTGAGGAGATGGTTAAGAATTTGTTCTCTGCTATTAATGTGATGGCATATAATCTTAGAAGGGATAAGAAGGGGGTCAATCATGTGTCTACCAGTCATGAGAAGGTTGTAAATTTGAATCAAGCATAAATGGGACATGATTTCCATAACCAAGAAAATGATAGAGGGAAGAGGCCTTAACATGATGAAAAAATAGATAGACATCAGAATAGAGGGGTTGTGAAATAAGTGCATGATCCATTAAACACCAAGGTGAATGCAGTAAGTTATGAGATTGATGTTTATTGGTATGAAAATTGTTTCTTTCCACATCCTCCATGTGATAAAACTAAATCGATTGATGAAGATGTGGATAAATTTAAATCTACATCATCTCATGATGAAATTATGATGTTCAATTGTCAAATTTCATGAAAAAATATATATACCTCCATTGAATTGATGAGCGATGCTACTGTTGATAATTTTTGGAGTAAGGTACAAAAGGTATGTATCCCAACTTGTGAATTTTCTAGTGAGGTTAATATGGAACAAGCATATGAATTACATATTCATAATTTTGAATTTTTAACATCAATGATGATTAAAAAATATGATGGAGGAATTCCATCAGTTTAGGATAGGTAGTTGTTAATTAATATAGAAATTGTCAAAGAAAAGGAATATTAATTGAGAAGTAGGCAACCAGTTGATGCTCCTAAAGATAATATCCCTATAAATCCAAAGGAACTAGATTTAAGTCAGGAAGCTAATAAAAATAAGGTAGTTACAAATGCTTCAAAAATGGCACCCATGTCCCAAGTTGCTAAGCCAGGGGTGACCCCACTAAAAATAAGGTAATTTTCCTATCTAGTATCCTTAAGGGTGTGAATGATGTTAAACAAAATCCACCTTTGAAGGCTACTACTGAGCATGCAAATTCACTTAGCCTACTCCACCTCAAACCTTAACTAATTGTATTCTAGTTGAAGGTGTTGTTAAGCTTCCACCAAATACTCCTCTCCCTTAAAATAGTATATGTGATATTGCCCAAGTGTTGAGCCAACTAAAAAACATAGTCTCACTTGTTGAATTGTTAAGAATATCTGAGGATAAGAAGAGGGAATTTGAATATTTGGAATTTAGTGATAAGTCAGTTAAAAATGAAATTTATTCAACCCAAACACCCCCAAAAATTGATGAATTATATGAATATGTTGTTTAACTCACTCCAAAAGTCTATTTGGGGACTACATTAGTAGAGATTCAACTCAATGTGGACTCATTATATACAACCCTATTGATCAGTGGTCTTATTATCCATAATTTCATGTTTGTTTCCAGTGATTCTTGTAATGTAGTGCCCCTGGCTATCTTAAATGAGCTTGGAATTAAGATTAAATTATCCTTTGTCAAGTGTTATGCTATGGACTCATAAAAATTTCTAGATATTGGAAAAGTCAAGGGGTTGGTAGTATAATTGGTAGTGCATCCATGTAAGTATTTGAATATGGATGTGGTAGTTTTGGACTACTTGACTAAGTGGGGGATGTTGATGTCACATAAATGGACTATTAGTATGGGTATAAGTGTGCAATTAGATGTTTCCTATGCCACAATTCTATTGGATGCTAATATAGTCAAACTTTATAGAGAGCCAAAGATTCTACATGTAATTAAAGATCCAAAAAATGCTCAAAATAAAGTATTATACAAAGATGTTGGGATTGAGAACCTAAATAAATTTTGTCACTAATGAACTTATTTCTACTCTTGATGTTGAACCTATAAGTGAAGGTGTAGTTTGGGAAATCTATTTTAATGGGGCTTGATCTAATCTTGGAAATGGAGCATGGGTTGTATTATATGCCCAAAATGGTAAGATTTTCAAGTTTTATTTTCAACTATCCTTTAAGTGTACTAATAATACTAATGAGTATCAGTCACTCTTGATTGGTTTACGAATTTCCCACAAACATGGAATTAAAAGATTGATTTTCAAAGGTCATTTTGAGGTAGTGGTAAATCAATTCCATAATGCTTATGCCATAAAAAATAAAAGGTAGAAATAATATCAAAATGTTTTCTATGATTTGTTTGAATTATTTTATGCATTCAATCTTTGTTATCACAATAGAAGTTTCAAAGAAGATGTTGATAGACATGCAGGGTTAGGTGTTGAATTTGACATTACAAATACAATCCCTCATTGTCAATGTCAAGTGGAGGTGCTTGTGAGGCCTTAAATCCTAGGAAATGTTTATCAATGGTAAGTGCTTGATGATGATGAAAAAATTAAGAGGTTTCTAAATTGTGAAGTTGAGTTTCATGATTAGCTCATAGACTTGGAATATATAGTTCATGTTTGTGATGGAAAAGAATCCTTATTTGGAAAGGAAATTATCCAGATGAAGACAAACATGCTCCCATTAGGATTGGTAAGTTTAGAGGTATCATTTGATGGGATAGATAGAATCAATAATTTGGACTCATTTATTTCAAAGGATGTGACTGATTGTAATTCAGGTTCTCATGATAATCGAAGGAAAGTTTGGCTAAGTACTCACCTGAGTGTAGATGAGAAGAAATATTATATGTATCTACTAATAAAGTACCAAGATCATTTAACATGGTCCCATTCTAAGTTTAAAGCATGTAGGAAAGATGTGTTCCAACATGCCATCCCATTGTAGCCTGATAGCAAGCCTTTGGGGCAAAAATAGAAACCTAATAACCTCATCTTAGCCACTAAGACGCAGGATGAGTTAAAGAATATAAGGGATGGTGGTATCATTGAGTCCATCAGGTATTCATCATGGGTTATAAATTTAGTCCCTATTATTAATGAAAATGGTGACATCCGCTTGTGTGTGGATTTCCAAAATTTGAATAAATCTTCTTTAAAAGATAATTATCCCTTACCAAATATGGATAATTTATTGTAAAGGTTTATAGGATTAGAGATGTTTTCCACTTTTGACAGCTTCTTGGGATGTAATCAGGTTATGGTGAAGTAATCTGAGAGACTGAAGATCACATTTACAATGCCTTGGGGCACATATTTTTATATGAGGATGCCTTTTAGGTTAATGAATGGTGGTGAAATGTTTCAACAAGCTATGGACATTGATTTTGCATCAATGATTAACAAGTTTATATTTATATATCAAGATGACATTATTGTGTACTCCAAGACTAGAGATAATCATTTGAAAAATTTGGAGAAAGTGTTCATCAGATGCACAGAGTTTGGCATTTTTCTCAATGAAAAAAATGTCACTTTAAAGTGAAAAATGCCAAGTTGTTGGGACATATAGTTTCCAAGGATAGTGTTGTGATTGACCTTGAGAGGGTAGAAGCCATTGATAGAGTGCTTATCCCATAGTCCAAGAAGGGAATTAGTCCTTATTTGGGAAAATTAATTTCATAAGGAGGTTTGTCTCTAACTTTGTAGAGATTACTCTGCCTGTCACTTCTATGTTGAATAAGGACCAAGCCATCAAGTGGGACGAGAAGGTCATATCATTGTTTAGTGACATAAAAGGATCTCTAAAGTTTACCCCTATTTTGGCTAGCCCTGATTACATTAAGCCATTTAAGATTTTTGATATTACATCATATAACACTATGATCACTATCTTATTACAAAATAATGAAGATGGTCATAAGCATCCAATAGCTTTCTTTAACAAAGATATGTAAGGTGTTGAACTGAATTACACCATCATGGAAAAATAAGCCTTCACTCTCTTAAAGGTTGTTAAATCATTCATACATTATTTTCTAAGTTCAAATATTGTTGACTATGTTCTACATACCATGGTAAAGGACATCTTGACTTAGATTGAACTCTTCATCAAGAGATGTAGGTGGGTCATCAAGTTTCAAGAGTATGACATATATATTCAGACCACCAATTTAGTGTGAGGGATGGGTCTATCCAAGCACATGACTGAGCCTAATTTTCAAGCTATTGATGTAAATACTACTATTTTTAATGTTGGTGATTCCTTGGGTCAATTTAACATGTCTCTATAGTATAAAGATATTTTCTATTACTTGAAAAATATAAATTTTCCCCCTCACTTGGACAAGAATCAAAGGAGGAATCTTAAGATAATTTTAAAAAATTACCTCTTGACTAAAAAAGGACTTGCATGGAAGAATCTGAATGGGGTTCTCCTAAGATGCATACTAGAATAAAAAATTATTGGCCTGATTGAAAAATTCCATAGTGAAGTATGTGGTTGTCATTTTGTACCGAATGTTATAACTCATAAAATTATGATATTTAGTTATTGGTGGCCTAAGCTATTCAAAAATGCTGCTCAGAAAGTTAAAAAGTGTGAGAAATGTCAGTGCTTTACTAGGAGAATGAAAGCTTATGGTTCTCTTGCATTTCAACATATGATGATTGAAGGCTCATTTAGACAGTGGGGAGTGGATTTCATTTGATGAATTGTTGCTTCATTAAGCACTGGACATAAATGGATATTAGTTTCAATTGACTACTTCACAAAATGGGTTGAAGTAGTCCCTACAAAGAAGGCTACACATCAGGTGGTTATGGATTTTTTGCTAAATCATATTATTTGTAGATTTTGTGTGCCTATCAAATTTATTTTTGATAATTTCATGATTTTCAAATCCAAACCTTTAAAGTCATTATGTAAAGAGTAGGGGATTAAATCAACCTATGCTTCCAATTACAAACCTTAGGGAAATGGGAAAGTAGAATCTAGTAAAAAAACTTGCTTAAAATCACTAGATGAACATTGGAAGAAAATAATAAGTGGGGTGAACAGCTGAAGTTTACTTTGTAGGATAACAGGATCATGTCCAAGAGAGTTACATACAAATCCCTTTTGAGCTTGTCTATGGAGCTCAAGCAATTTTGCCTATAAATTTCAGTTTCCAACCTGTGAGCTCATGCAACAATTATAATATGGTGAGAAAATAAACCACTATGAAGGCATGATGAACCATATTATTTACCTTGATGAAGTTAGAATACAAGCTGATGAAAAACACCTCAAGTTCAAGGAAAAGCTTAAGAAGATATTGTATAGGTGGTTCTACTTTGGTAAAATAGGTGTGAGGAGAAAGGTAAGCATGGTAATTTTGATGCCTTGTGGATTGGTCCCTATTCCATTAACTATTGGATTGGGGAACACACTTTCTTCATGAGAGACCTAGATGGTGAAATACTAGAGCTACCAATCAAAGGTAGGCATATGAACTACTTCCTTGATTATGTTTGCAACTATGTATATAATTGTATAGTGAATAATCATTTTGTTTTGTCTCTTTCTTTCCCCTTTATTTTGGGCCTTTATTATAAAGTTTGCTTTCATGTTTTTAGTTGTGTGTTCATTTTTATATCCTCCCAATATATTTTTGTTAGTTTTCCATATTTTATTGAGCCTTCATCGGTCTCTATTGATATAATTTTCTTTAAATGTTGACTCCTTAGGCCAATGGATTGGCACTTGGTATTACTTTTTGGGGTTCTTTTCACATGCTTAGGGGGTGTACATCCTTGGATGAGATCTAGTGTTAGTGCAAATAAATTTACTAAAGTAATATAGTCCTTGTTAAGCATAGATGCCTAATTTATTTAGCCCACTTCCTATTTTCAAGCTTTCCTCAGAGGTCAACTGTCCTATTAATTTGGTCTTTACAAGCCTTTGGTATGTCAAAATCCAAGTTGAACTCATGTTTGAGCACCTTAGGACCCTTGTTCCAATTACCCTACATTAGGCCCTTTGATTTAAATTTGAATTGGTAGGATCAATTTACATGGGAATGATTTAAATATGTTATGGACTTAGTTCAAATTTTATACTAAGGTTTAGTCATGTTTATTAAAATGACCAAACCTTAGTCTAGAATTTGTATTTGTTCCCTTTTATTTCCTATGGCCCTTGGTTCTTTTAAATATCATGGTTTAGCTAATGCTTGGTCCCTTTTTTATAAGCCTAGATCAATGTCCTATCTTAGAGACTCCATCATATTTATTAATGCAACACAAACTTAGGCCAAGACTTTTTAAAAATTATTCTATTTACCCAAAATCTAACTTAACTATTTTCATTATTAACTTTGAACCAATCATGTCTGAACTGATGAATGACAATCAAATGGTGTACATTGAGTCAAGGATAGTTGATATGATGGTATGTGATCAAGGATGAAAATTCAAAGGGACTCGGGACAAGAAAAGAAATTACAAGTGTTGAGCTTGTGGGGCATGATTAAAAGTTTGAGCATATTCTCATTGATCGACGATACATAGTAAAGTGTACACATCCTCATCAATGGTGAGAAACAGGTCAAGACTTCAACAAAGCCCATATATGAGTGATAAGGTGACAAGTGTCACCATCTTGACAGTAGTTTGAAGATCTTATGGTGTATGAATAGTGTTAAAATTTCAAATGTCCTAAGAGCCTCGTGAGAGTGACAAGTGTTACCATCTCAATGTGAAATCCAAAGATCCAATGGCATGAGATAGATTCAAAATGTTAATAGACCTATAGAGGGATCAAGGAATGACAAGTGCCAATATATCAAGTGCTAAGGAGGTATATCAATGGTTCATAGGCCCTCTTGGTCGGTCAATAAGTCAAAAATCCTTCGAGCAAGCATGAAGATGGCATGTGTCATAACCATAATGAATTGAGTAAAGTTTGGCCAATAGCATTTCACCTCCTATATTTTAATTTGATAGTGTGACATAAAGGTCAAATTTTAAAATAAATTAGGCCAAATGGAAAGTTACAACATGGCAAAAGGGTCTTAGCTTGACAATGACTCACTATGTAGAATGCAGAAAGCCCATGGTTTATTTGATTGGAATGATCTCAAGGGTTTTAACAGAGATATAATGGCCCATAATAAAAGATAGTGTTGAAGGTATGTCAATAGCCTATGGATCTTCCAAGTGGCACACTCATGTTCATCATATAGACAAGGATCTGGTAATGTTAGTCTTAGGTGGATTGTTCAAAGATCTAGACCCAATGACATGTTAACATGTGTTATAGGAGAAATAGTCACATTTTGAGTTAATTAATAGAGTGACATGGCACTACCACATAGGTAGATAACTCACATTAAATATTAATTTGTAAAGGCATATAAAACTTATAGATCATGTGACCTATATGTGAGTCATAGTTAAACAATGTCAATGGCTAGCATTTGATCTTGGGTTTAAAGGATCAACAAAGCTTATTTGATATGAGAAAATGAGATCAATGGTGTTAGTTGAAGGTGGACATTTTGATGGAGCTAAAATACAATATGGCATTCCACATGTCAATATGTGGTAATATTTGACTTAGGAGTTGAAGTTGATGGCTCTTGCATGGATAGGTAGGAATTTGAAGCACATAAAAAGGTTTGTGGGTCATTCTAGAGCATATTTTTTCTGCATATCATTTTATGCCTCTACCACAGTTGTATCATCCTAATATCATAATTTTAAGATAATTTTATTTCATGGCATGTATAAAAGGAAGGATAGCTATCCAAGAAGTTCTAGTTATGTAAGCAAATGGTCAAGGGTATCTTAAAATAGTTACACATGAGGATAAAGTTTGTTTACTTTCCACCACAATAATTTCACCTTATAGATCATGTAAAATGGAATATTCAATCAAGAAATAAAAGGGTTTTATTCAAATCTTGATCATTATTTGTGAAGGTAGTTACAGCAATGATTTTTCTTACTAATGAATGAAGATTTCAGGCATAACATGAAATATTTTCCTGTTGGGAGTATCTTGGCATATTTTGGATGGCTATTTTGCATTTTTGAAAATTGTAACCTACATTTTATATTTAAATAGGGTACATAATGTATAAATAGAGGGATTCTCCTTTATTGTCATGTTGTTGATGGTTGTTCATTTTTTCTAACTCTATCTTCTAGAAAACTTTTTGGGATCAACTATTGTGAGTGGATCTTGTCTCCCTTTCTAAGGTTGTTGTAAGTGTATAACCATTAGTAAGATTTGGGAGAATATTTATGTATCCCTGTTTAAAATATAAAACTCACCATGCTTTTCCCCATGACAACATTCTAAAAATTTGATGTATGTAATATTTTCTTGCAAAGTTAATGGAAAATACTTATGGGTCTTATTATTTCCTTTTGATGAAGTGAAAAAATGTTTTTTGTAAATATTTTTGACTAGATATTTAGATTGATGCTTACTATTGGTTAAAATCCTAATAATTGATATGAATTATAAAACCCTTTGTGCATTATTTTAGAATATGTTATTGAATAACTTGTTAGAGCACCCTAAGTTTATAGATTTAATGGGAAAGAGAATGTGAGATTCTAGTTTCAATGTATGTTTTTAGGGTTTTAGAATCATTTGAGTATTTGAATTTCAATGGCACCAATGAATATAAATTACTCACAATGGTTCTCATTATCTTGAATTTTAGTTTCTTCTACATCTTTGTAAAGAATAATGTCATGAATACTGTAAGATACAGTATTATTTGAAAACCACCAGCACACCACACCCTTTCTTGAAATTATCTACCCATCTTACCTTGTAATCAATACATCCTTTACATACTATAAGTGTAATTTTCCTTGTAAATGCATAAAATATTTCCTATATAACATGTGTTTGCATTCTATACTTTAAATCATAGTGATATAGTTTTCCATTTGACCCCTGTTGCTAAAATTTTTATAGAATGAAGATTGAAGTCTTATACCCATCTATATTTAGTAGATTGCATGTGATCTAGGTCATTTGTTCATTCCATGTGACAACCCTTCCCAAGTGGATTAAATAATTTTGGTTGTGATTTGGTCATATTTGTGTTCCCTTGTGCCCAAAATCCCCATGGAGGTTCAGTTATAAAATCTCTCCTTGTGAGCAAACTATCCCATAGGTCCTCTCACCTTGGTTTAGGCAGAGATGAAAGGAGTAGGGAGCTGACCATACACTTTATTGGTGACTCTAAATAATTTACTACATTTAGTCCATATCTGATGTCAAACCCTCCCCCAACTATAATGACGTATCATCAGGTTTCTCATCTTTGTTTGCCATTTTCTTCAAGTGTGTAAGGTCAAGTGAAAGAAGTGTTTAACTAAGAACAAATAATTTTTTAGCCCCATTATCGAGGACCGAATTGAATTCATGGTTACTTGTTATTCTAGGGGAATATTGTATAAAAATTTAAGTATCTCATTTTGTGAAGCTCTCTACTATTATTTGCTACATGTGGACTATTTTGGCCATCAACTCCACATCACTCCACTAGAGGATGTGCCAGGGATTTAAATGTTTGACAATTTGACTTCTACTATGTTTATTGTAAAGAGATGTTAAAATTAAATGTTAGAAGGTGTTTTCTCCTCTTTTGGACATAATTCTAAAAATTTCAATTTCTTTGCCTTTTATCTCATCATTAAATTCAACAAGTATGTTTCTAGCATGTATCACAATTAGTTTGTTAACTTTTATGTTCAAGAATTTTTATTCTGGTGGTGACTCAGATTTTATCATCTAGTTTCAAGAAATATCAGTGCCTATTTTGAATATATATGTTAACTTTCATATTTAAGTATTTTCTTGTTTGAAAAGATGGAAGGATTGAGATCATCCTTCAAAAGTGAGCCATCCAAGTAACTTGTCTCACCCTTAAGTATTTATCAAAGAAGGAGATAAGTTTGGAGCCCTATTGAAGGTCAAGATTCAACTGCTAAGTAGTGTCCTAACTATCAAGATTTTGATATTCTTAAATTTTTTTTTTGAACTTCCCATTTTTGAGGATTTTCATATCTCTTTTAGTCACTCTAAAAATCATATTCCTACTTACTACCCAACATCTTCTTAACTATCTGAATCCCCTCCTAGGCTTGATATATAAATTCCACCTCATTCACCCTCTCAAATCCCTTTGCTAGTTATTTTTTAACATCAAATTTAACCAATGATGAGGCATAGGGACCTATATGAGAATGAACAACTTGTATTCTATTTAGAGATTCAGGGCTTTAATTTTTGATGAAATGGAAGACTATTGTCATGAAGTACAAAATAAAGTAAGCAAATATCTTCCAAAATTTTAAGGGAATAATACATTAAGCGGTAATCAGTACTTGAGGTTTGTCCACAACATCATTGAAGAGTATGAGGTTAAGCATGAGGATGTGTGCACTAATTTTTTTTTTCATACACTGGAAGAAGATGGATGAGATTGGTTCAATTCTCTTCCCTATGGATGTATTGATTTGTGGTAAGAAATGAAGAATGTTTTTTGAATTTAGTATGGTGAAAGAGTTGGTCCAAGATTCTTTTTGGATGAGTTTGAAAATATTAAGAAGACCCCTAATGAGTTCATGCAAAACTTCAACACACGGTTCAACAAAGCTATGATGTAGCTTTTCGAGAGCATAAGCCCTATTGAAACAATATGCTTGATAAAATAATTTAATTCCATTGATAAGAAGGTTTCATAGTACTTGAGGGACAAGGATATCATTAATCTATGATTGGCATTCAATATGGCCATCCAAATTGAGAACAATATAAAGGTTTTGGGAAAGCCTATGTACAAGTAGGCTGATGCGAATTTGGTTAGTATTGAAAACACATAGTCCACTAATAATTCCAATATTGAGAAGATGGTTAAGACTCTGGCCTCTACTATCAAAAAGATGTCATAAAAGCTTACAATGGATAATAAGGGGGTACATCATGTGTCTACCAATCATGAGAGGGTCATGAATCTGAATCAATCATAAAAGAGGTTTATTTTCCATAATTGAGACAATGATGGAGGGAATATGCATCCACATGATGAACTAACAAATGGACATAAGATTATAGGGGTTGTGAAATAAGTGCTTGATTTGTCAAATGCCAAGATGAATGTGGTAGGTTGTGACATTGATGTTGATTGGTGTGACAAGTTTTTCCTTCCACATCCTCCGTGTGATAAAGCTGAATCGATTGATGAAGATGCAAATTAACTTGAATCTATATCATCTGGTGATGAGATTATGATTTTCAGTTGTCAAAATCCATGAAGTGAGATATCTAGCTACAATTGATGAGTGTTATTATTGTTGATCAGTATTGGAGTATAGTACAAAAGGTATGTATCCCAACTTTCAAATTTGCTTGTGAGGTTAATATGGTATAGGAATATGAATTACCTATTCATGATTTTAAATTTTTAATAAAAATGACATTTAAAAATATGATGGGCAAACTTTTTTAGCTGAGGATAGGTAGTTACTAATTAATGGAATAGTTATCCAAGAAAATCAATACTACTTGAGAAGTTGGCAACTAGTTTTTACTCCTCAAGACACTACCCCTACAAATCTAAAGGCATGGGATGCAAGTAAGTAAGCTAAGAAAAATGCTTCCAAAATGGCACTCATGTCCCAAGTTGTTAATCCTAGGGGTACTCCTGTTAAAAATAAAGTACCTTTGAAATCTAGTATTAATAAGGGTGTGAATGATGTTGAACAAAATCAGCCTTTGAAGGCTACTACTAAGTATGCAAATCCACCCTAGTTTACTCCACCTCAAACCTTTAAGATACCCAAGGGCATTACTCTACCTATTATTTCTGTGTTGAAGGTGTTGTTACCATTCTACCAAACACTCCTCTCCCTCAATATAGTATATGTGATATGGTCCAAGTGTTGAGATAATTGAAATAACTGTGCCACTTGTTGAATTGTTAAGAATACCTAAGAATAGGAAGAGGGAATTTGAATACTTGTAATTGGGTGAGAATTCAGTTGTAAATGAAATTGATTCACCTTAAACTTTCCACAAAATTGATTAAGGATCTAAAGAGGTGAAACTCACTCCAGAAGTCTATTTGGGGACTAAATTAATAGAGAGTGATTTGAATATGGACCCATTCTATAGAAACTTATTGATCAATGGTCTTATTGTCCATAATTTCATTTTGGATTTTGGTGCTTCTTGTAACTTAATTCCCTTGGGTATCTTAAAATTCCCTTAGGTATTTTAAACAATAGGTAGAGCTTAATATTTTTATTTGTTGGACAAGTCAAGGGGTTGGTAGTACAGTTGGTAGTGCATCCAGGTAAGTATTTGAATATGGGTGTGGTAGTTGTGGAATGCACACCTAAGTGGGGGATGTTGATATAATGTAAATAGGTTGTTAGTATAGGTGGAAGTGTATAAATTGAACTTTACTATGCCACCATTCCATTGGAGGGTAAGAGGGTCAGACTTTATAGAGAGATGAAGATGTTACATGTAATTAAAGATCCAAAAAATGCTCAAATTAAAGTATTGTAGATAGACATTGGTCTTGGGAGCTTCATTGGTAATGTTGAAACTAATGAACAACCCACTGCTCTTGATGTTGACCTTGATAGCGAAGGTGAAGTTTTGAATATGTGTTTTGATGGGTCTTACTCTAATCTTGGAAATGGAGAAGGGGTTGTATTCTATGCCCCCAATGGTAAGAGTTTCAATTTTTCTTTTCATCTATCCTTTAATTACACTAATAATACTTTTAAGTATGAGGCACTCTTTCTTGGTTTATAGATTACCCGTGAACATGGAATTAAAATCTTGATTAATAAAAGTGATTTTGAGAAAGTGGTAAAGCAAGTCCACAATGATTACACCACAAAAAAAAAGGTTTAAACAATATTGGAATGATGTCTAAGATTTTCTTGAATTGTTTCATGCATTCAATCTTTGTTATTATGATAGAAGTTTAAACGAAGAATCTGACAAAATTACAGGGTTAGTTGCTCAATTTGACATTGAAAATACAATCCCTCATTATTAGTATCAAGTAGAAGTGATTGTTAGGCCTTCAATCCAAGATAATGAGCTAAAAAAATTAATAGGTATCTAAATTGTGAAGTTAAGTTCCATGATCAACTCATAGACTTGGAATCTATGGTTCAAGTTTGTGATGGAAAAGAAACCTTGTTTAGGAAGGACATTATCCACCTGATGAAAAACACACTCCAAAGAGGATTTATATATTTAGAGGCATGTTTTGATGGAGAAAATAAAATAAAATAAATGAGATTCATTTATTTAAAAAGATGTGAATCAGTGTAATTTGGGTTCTCATGAGAATCCAAGGAAAGTTTTGCTAGCTACTCATCTAAATAAATTTGAGAAGTAAGTTTACATGAAACTAATAAGAAAGTACTATGATTATTTAACATGGTCTTATTCTAAGTTTAAAGTGTATAAGGAAGACTTATTCTAACATATCTTCCCATTGTAGCCTAATAGCAAGTCTTTCACGTAGAAATAGAGACCTATTAACCCCATCTTGGCCACTAAGATATGGGATGAGTTAAAGAAACTAAGTGATGGTGGTATCTTTCATTGCTTCAAGTATTCATCATGGATTAAAAATTTGGTCCCTATGAGAAAAAAAATGGTGACATTTACTTGTCTGTTTATTTTTGAAATTTTAATATAGCTTCTTTAAAATATAATTATCCCCTACCCAATATCAACAACTTGTTGCAATGTGTATAGGATTAGATATGTTATCCAATTTAGATGGCTTCTCGAGATATAACCAAGTTTGGTAAAGGAACCTGAGAGACACAAGATTGTATTTATAACTCCTTGGGGTATGTATGTATATATGAGGATGCATTTTAGGTTAATGAATGCTGGTGCAATATTTCATTGAGCTATGACTTATAGGCATGATTAACAAGTTTATAGTTGTGTATCAAGATGACATTACTATGTACTCCAAGACAAGTGAAGAATATTTGGAGCATCTGGAGAAAGTATTGATCAGATGTAGGGAGTTTGGAATTTTTCTCAATCCAAGGAAATGTCACTTTAGATTAAAGAATTATAAGTTTTTGGGACATATAATGTCTAAAGATGGTGTCATGATTGACCTTGAGAGGGTATAATCCATTGATAGAGTGCTTATCCCATAGTCCAAGAAGGGAATTCAGTCCTTCTTTGGGAAAATTATTTTTGTAAGGAGGTTTGTATCAAAATTTATAGAGATTACTATTCCTATCACTTCTATGTTAAAGAATGACCAAACCATCAAGTTGGAAGAGAAGGCCATGCAAGCATTCAATGACATCAAGGGAGATCTAAAGTCTACCCATATTTTGGCTACCCTTGATTACACTAAGCCATTTCAAATTATTTCTTTTGTATCATATATCACTATTGATGTTATCTTATTTCAAAATTATGAATATGGTCATGAGCAACCAATCACTTTCTTTAGCAAAGCTATACAAGGTGCTGAAATAAATTATACCATCATGGGAAAACAAGCCTCCACTCTATTTAAGGATGTTAAAGAACTCATACCTTATATTCTGAGTTCAAATATTATTGCTTGTGTCTCGTATACCATGGAAAAGGACATTTTAATTTAGACTAAAATCTTCATCAAGAGATGCAAGTGGGTTAACAATTTACAATAGTATGACATAGATATTCAAACCACCAAGTTAGTGTAAGGGAGGGGTCTAGCCAAGCTCATGGTTGAGCCCAATTTGCATGCTGTTGAGGTAAATACCTCTATTTTCAATTTTGATGATTCTTTAGGTCAATTTAACATGTCTCTATGGTATAAAGACATTGTCTATTACTTGTAAAATCTGAATTGTCCTTAGGACATGGAAAAGAATCAAAGGATGAATCTTAATCTTGTTTTGTAAAATTTCCTCTTGATTGAAAATGGACTTGCATTGAAGATTCAAAATGGGGTTCTCCTAAGATGCATGCTAGAAGAACAAATTGCTACCTGATTATAGAATTACATATTGGAGTATGTAGTGGTCATTTCACACTGAAGGTTACAACTCATAAAATTCTAAGAACTGGTTATTGGTGGCCTTCATTATTCATCGACACTGCTTAAAAAATAGAAAGTGTGAGAAGTGTCAGTGATTTGATGCGAGGATGAAATCTTATGGTTTTCTTCCCTTGCATTATGTGATGATTGAAGGCCCACTCAGATAATGGGGAATAGATTTTGTTTGATAAATTATTGATTCATCAGGTACTAGACATAAATGGATACTGGTTGTAATTGACTACTTCATAAAATGAGCTAAATCAGTCCTTACAAAGAAAGCTACACACTAGGTGATTATGGATTTTTTATCAAATCATATTATTTTTAGATTTGGTGTTCATGTCAAAGTTATTGTTGATAATCACATGAGTTTCAAATCCAAACCTTTAGTGGCATTGTGCAAAGAGTATGGGATTTAATTCACTTATCCTTCCAAATACAACCCTCAGGGAAATGACCAAGCAAAATCTAGTAACAAGAACTTGCTTAAAATCATTAGATGAACATTGGAATCAAATAAGAAGAAGTGACGTGAACACCTTAATTTTTCTTTGTGGGATGAAAATATCATGCACAAGAGAGTTACAAGAAAAATTGCTTTTAAGCTTGTCTATGGAGCTCAAGTAGTTTTGTTTATAAATTTTTAGTTACCAACCTGTCAAATCATGCAACAATTAGAATATGATAAGAAAATTAGCCACTATGAAGGAAGTATGAACTAGATTATTGAAATGATATAAGGCATGATGAGAAAGGTAAGGATGAAAAATTGTATTCCTTGTGTATGGGTCCCTATTCCACTAATTATCAGATTGGGAAACACACTTTCTTCCTAATTGACCTGGATTATGAAATACTGGAGCTACCAGTCAATGGTAGGCATCTGAAATACTTCCTTGATTATGTCTATAATTGTGTACATAATTATATAGTGTATAGTCTTATTATTTTAGTTATTTTAACACCTATTTACTTTGGGCATTGATTGTATAGTTTCCTTTTATGTTTTTGGTTGTGTGTTCATTATTAGATCCTCCTATACTATTTTTGTTAGTTTGCCCTATTTTGTTGAGTCTTCATGGGTCTCTATTGATATAATTTACTCTACGTGTTGACTCCTTGGGTAAATGGATTGACACATAATCTTATGTTTTGGGGTTCTTTACACACTTATAGGGGGTGTATATCCCCAGGTGAGAGCCAGTGTTAGTTCCAAAAATTACACTGAAGTAATTGAGCCCTTGTTAAGCATAATTGCCTAATTTATTTATGCCGCTTACTATTTTAAATTCTTCATTAGAGGTCAAGTGTATTGTTAATTTATTTTTTACTAGCCTTTTATATATTAAAATCCATGTTGAATTCATGTTTAAGCACCTTAAGACCCTTGTTCTAATTGCCCTAGCTTTGGTCCTTCAATTTAAATTCAAATTGGTAGGAGAAATTTAGATGGGAATGCTTTAAATATACCATAGACTTAGTTATAATTTTATACTAAGGTTTAGTTGTGTTTATAAACATGACCAAACCTTAGTGTAAAATTTATATTTGGTCCCTTTTATTTGCCATGGCCCTTGGTCCTTTTATTTATCATGGTCTAGCTAATTCTTGGTCACTTTGTTATAAACCTAGATCAAAGTACTATCCTATAAACTCCATCATATTGATTAATGTAACAAAAACATAGGCCAACACTTTATACTAAGAATTATATTTCACTAAACTCTAACTTAATTGCTTTTATCATTAACTTTGAATAAATCACGTCTGAACTAACAAATTACAATCAAATGATGTATGTTGAATCAGGTAGAGTTGATCCAATGGTGCATGATCAAGGATGAAAATTCAAAGGGACCTAGGACAAGGGTAAAAGTGATAAGTGTCAAGCTCACATATCATGATTAAATGTTAGAGCATATTCTCATTGATCGATGATATGTGACAAAGCATATATATCTGGATAGATGGTGATAAATAGGTTAAGACTTCAATGAATCCCTAGGATGAAAAATAAGGTGACAAGTGTTACCATCTTGGGAGCAGATCAGAGATGTAACCATACATGAGTAATGTTTAAATGTCAAAGGTCCTAAGATCCACATTAGAGTGACAAGTGTCACCATCTTAGGGGGAAATCTAAAGATTCAATGGCACATGATAGAGTTAAAATGTCAAAAAATGTGTGGAAGGATCCGATAATGATAAGTGGAACCATCTCAGGTACCCAAGTGGTAGATCAATGGTTTATAGGCCCTTTTATGGGTCAATAAGTTAACAAGCCTATGAAAAATCATGGAAATGATGTGTGTCATAAATGTGTTTAATGGATAATATGTCAGCCAATGGCATTTGACCTCCTAGATTTTAATCTGATGGTGCGAGGTAAAGGTTAACTTTTCAAAGAGCTCAGGCCAAATGGGAAGCTATCACATGGTAAAAGGGAATTAACCCAGTAGTGACTAACTATGTAGAATGCAGAAAGCCCATGGACTATCCAAGTGGTATGATCTTGGGAATATTAATAGAGATATAATATATCATAATAAAATCTATTACTAAAGCAACATTTAGAGATTATAGAGCTACCAAGTGGCATGCTCATGTTCATCATGCAAATAAGGATCTAGAAGTGCTAGTCTTAGGTGGACTATTCAAATGTCTAGACCCAATGACATATTGACATGTGTCTTAGGGGAAATAGTCATATTTATAGTTAATGAATAGAATGACATAACATTGCCACATAGGTAGACAACTCGCATTGAATATTCATTTGTAAAGACATATGTAGTTTATAGATCAAATGGCTTGTAGGTGAGTCATAGTTAAACAAGTTCAGTGGACAGCATTCAATCATAGGTTTAAAGGATGAGTAGAGCTTATTTGATCTAATCAAATGAGATTAATGGTGCTAGTTGAAGGTGGTAATTTTAATGGAGGTCAAATCCAATGTGGTATGCCATATGTCAATATGTGGCAATATTTAGCTTAGGATTCAAAATTGATGGCTCCTTCTTGGATGATAAAGAATTAAAAGCACATAAAAATGTTTGTGGGCTGAGCTAGAGCATATTTTTTATTGTGAATCATTTTCTACTTATACTAGAATTAGATCATCTCAATGTCATCATTGCAAGAGTAGGTTGTTCCATGACATGCATAAGAAAAAGGTTAGTTGTCCTAGAAGTTCTAGCTATGCAAGTAAATGGTCAATGTTATCTTCAGATAGTTACAAATGAGGACAAAGTTTGTTTAGCTTCAACCAAAATAATTTCAAATTCTAGATCATGTAAAGTGGCATCTCTAGTTAATAAATCAAATTATTTGTTGTAAATCTTCATCATTATTTATGAAGATAGTTAGAGCAATGGTTTTAATTGCTAATGGATGAAGACTTTAGGTGTGATAAGGAATATTTTCTAGTTGGGATCATCTTAGAGGATTTTGAATGTCTGATTTGTATTTTTGCTAATGGCATCCAATAATTCCAGATTTGAATATGGTGAAAAATGTATAAATAGATGGCTTATCCTCTATTGTCAGGTTGTTGTTGGTTGTTTATTTTCTCTAAATATATGTCCTTAGAAATTTTTTGGGATCAACTACTATGTGGAGATTTTATCTCCATTTATAATGTGGTTGTAAGTGTACAACCATTAGCAAGATTTGAGAGCATTTTTGTGTCCCCCTTGTAAAACGAGTAAACTCACCATGCTTTTCCCCATGGAATAATTCAAAAAAAAATGATGTATGTAATATTCTATTTAAAATTTAATGCAAGATACTTGTGCCTCTTACTATTTCATTTTAATGAAGTGAAACATTGTGTTTTGAAAATATTAATGATTAGATATTTATCTCCATGCTTACTACTGGTTGCCATTCTAAGCATAGATCTAAATTATAAAACCTTTTATGCATTATTTTGGAATATGTTGTTTAATAAAATATTAGGGCACCCTAGGTTTATGGATTTATTGGGAAAGAGTATGTGAGATTTTATTGTTAGTGTATGTTTCTAGGCTTTCATAATCATTTGATTATTTGCATATCAATCGCACCAATGAATGCAAATTACTCTTGGTAGTTCTCCTTATCTTGTATTTTAGTTTTTTCTTCATCTTTACAAATAATAATGTCATGAATACTAAAAAATACCTTACTGTTTAAAAACCCCCAACACACCACACCATTTATTACAATTATCTAACTATCCTACCCTACAAATAATAAACCCTTTGAATACTATAAGTGTTACTTTCCATACAAATGCATAATATTTTGCTTATATAACATGTTTTTTCAATTTGTGCTTTAAATCATAGTGCTACAATTTTACATTTGACCCCTATTTCTGAAAATTTTATAGAATGAAAACTGTAGTCATAGACCCATCTATCTTTAGTAGGTTAGATGTGATCTTTGTCATTTATTCATTCCATGTGAAAACCCTTCTTGGGTGGATTGAATGATTTTGGTTTTTCCCTTTATGGATTTATTGGGAAAGTGTATGTGAGATTTTATTTTTAGTGTATGTTTCTAGGCTTTCATAATCATTTGATTATTTGCATATCAATGGCACCAATGAATGCAAATTCCTCTTGGTAGTTCTCACTATCTTGCATTTTAGTTTTTTATGCATCTTTACAAATAATAATGTCATGAATACTACAAGATACCCTACTATATAAAAACCTCCAGCACACCATACCCTTTATTATAATTATCTAACTATCATACCCTACAAATAATATACCCTTTGAATACTAGAAGTGTTATTTGCCATACAAATGCATAATATTTTGCTTATTTGACATGTGTTTGCATTTTGTGCTTTAAATCATAGTGATACAATTTTAAATATGAACCCTATTGCTGAAATTTCAATAGAATGAAGACTACAGTCATAGACCCATCTATCTTTATAGGTTAGATGTGATCTTTGTCATTTTTTCATTCCATGTGAAAACCCTTCCTAGGTGGATTGAATGATTTTGGTTTTTCCCTAGTCACATTTGTGTTCCCTTATGCCAATTATCCCCATGGAGGTTGAATTGCATAATATATCCATGTGAAAAAGGTACCCCATAGGTCCTCTGACCTTGGTTCAGGTAGAGCCAGAAGTAGAAAGGAGCTGACCATACCCTCTATCGATGCCTCTTAGTCATTTTTTATACCCATTCCATTCTTGATGTCAAACCCTACCCTGATTAGAATGACATATCATTAGGTTTCTCATCTTTTTTTGTCATTTTTTTTATGTGTGAAAGGCTGAGCGAAAGAGGTGTACAATAGAGAACCAAAAAATTGTATGAAGTAAATGTGAATTTGGAGAGGATAGGCCATTAGCTATCTAAACTTGACATCTATTTTAGTATGAAATATATTAATGAGAGTCATCATAATTATTTTATAGTGTTGATATTAATTAGTCAATCTTTAAATTAGTTTTAAATGTATTTCCATACCTTGGTTTTTAAGAAGCTTCATCTAAATGATAAATGGGATGATTCTAAAATATTGATGAAGAAAAAAAACTATCCTAGATTTTATGAGGAAGAGACATACATGTATTATAAACATCATATGAAAAATCAAGAAAAAAATTTATAGGAGCATACAAGTGAGTTTTTCAAGAAGATAGTTTGAATGAAAAAGGATGTAAAATATTGTGACATTTAGATGAAGTACTTGGCTAAACCCCATAGAAATTTAAGGATACCTTTAAAATTGCATTCGTGTTTATAATATGACCAAAGATTCAATAATAAAATGGTTTTAGAAATAATATGAGTTTATTAGGAAGACATGCACACATATAAACTCATGGAGTATAAGGCCTATAAGAAGTGGTATTTTAAAGTTTGGACTTTCAAATATTATATCATGTGTGGAAATAAATTAATTCAAATATGTGGGTTAAAAGTGTGACTCAATCAATTCAATAGGGTGTTAAGATGGAATAACTATAGAATTAGGGAACTACCCCAATAGGATTTGATCACTTATGAAAATGCATATGCATGAGACTTTGAATCATGTGTTCCAAGTGAGGTGGAACATATTGAACCATTGGTGACTATATTTCATTGTATTCATTTTAAATAGTATCCAATGCACTAAACTTAGATATAAAGTTGGTAATAATGAAAAGAATGTTTCTATATATAGTTTGGGTAATGAAAAATATAAAATTATATTGATGGTTTTATTAGTCAATATTGATCATGAAAAAAGCTAAAAAAAATATGAGTAATAACAAGCCAAATGTGCCATTATTTTTCCAATATGAATATGGTTATAATTTTTATTTTCTACATAAATGACTTGAGCACATACATGGTACATGATTGTAAAATTAAATATATATAAAGTGGAGTAAGATAAAGTAAAAGTGGAATTTATAGTAACAAGGAATTGGATTTGTATATGCCATTTATGGTTCCTTCTAGGCCATGGGAAAGCATTTACATCAATGTTTTAGGTGACTTGTCTATGTCAAAGAAAGGACATGACTATTTAATTGTATTTTTTTAACTAATTTACTCAAAAATGTATTTTTTTCATTGTAAAAGGAGCCTTAAGTTTAGTGATGTTCTTGATTTGTTTATTCCTAATGTGTGGGTTCACTTTAGTTTTCCTAGTTCTACTATTTTAGAATAGGATTCAATATTTGTTGGCAAATGTTTTACAACATTATGGTAAAATATGGAAACTAAAATAAAACATTAATAATTACAACCATATAGAAGAATCATATGGATGAATCATAATAATTAATAATTACATCCATATAATTAGGTTACATTCTTCACGTTGGAAGAGAATACTAGTAATTTGTAGTTATCCATGGGTAATATTTATAAATTACATTCCATTATGGGTATCCTAAGCATGAACCAAATAATTTGTGTATAATATATGAAATCAAGTAAGGAGATGAAAACTCTAGAGCATGAGAAGGTGGAAACAAATTCCCATAACAACCAAACCATACCAACATTTAAATATTAAGCAAAGATCGAGATTCAATCATGTGAATAAAATGTGAATGTGTAGAGGATAGGCAATTATTTATCTCAACTTGAGGTTAATTTTAGTTTTAGTTGGATTAATGAAAGTCAACATAATTATTTTGGAAAGTTTAAATTACCCAATCACTCTTTGAATTGGTTTTAAATTTATATCCATACCCTAGTTATTAAAAAACATAATCCAAATGATAAATGAGATGATTTTAAAATATTGATCATGAAATAATTTTATCCTAGTTTTTATGAGGAAGAGATGTATGTGTATTTGAAATATCTTAGGAAAAATCAAGGCCAAATTTTTCAAGAGCATAGGATTGAGTTTTATAAGAAGGTGGTCAGAATGGTCAAGGATATAGTAGATTGTGACATCTAGATGATGTAATTGGGTGAAAATCATAGACATGTGAGGAAAAACTTACTCTTAGACAAGCCTATGTATGTACATGAGGCTTTTATAAATCTCACTACTTAGAGATAGAAAAAAATAAGGAGCCATATAACTTCCAAGCATGTCAAAATAACAAGGTGGTTCTATTAAAAATGGGAAAGATAAATGGAAAGGTAATCATAATGTTACTACCATTATTTTATCAAAAGTATAGTATAATGGACTATTTACATTGTGATTTTCATAGTCATTTATAAGAGGCTTATTTGAAGATGCATATGGAATTGCATCCATACAAAGGCAAGAATAAAAATATGGTTTAATTTTATTATAAAGGAAGTAGGTTAGATTCAAATCTGATGAGGATTAGACTTTTTTTTTTTTTTTTTTGGTGTGTGTGTGTATCTTATGTAAAACAAGAATTAGATTTAAAATTTACTAGACATTAAAAATTTAGGTTTTGTAATAACAAACATTTCACTAATGAAGTCATAGTATATGGTGTGTTTCTTGATGGGTGCTATGTAGTGTTTAGCAGTGATTAAATGTCTAATTGGTATTTCATCTTTATAAGGGGATCCAATCAATACTATTTGGTAAATAATGTAAAAAATTATATCATTAAATCCTATGAAGGCAACTTAAATATTTCTTTGGTAAGTGCCTTTCAAGCCAAATGATTGATTAATTCTAGTGGTAAGTCTGCATTACTTATTTTAAGAGATATAAGATATAAATAAGTGGCACAAAACAAGATTTATTGTAACAAGTTTAATAAAAAAGAATATAATAAAATGAGAGAGTTATTGAAATAATTGAATGATTATTTCAAAGATCCCAAATATATGCCACATGTGAAGCCTATTGAGCATGAGATTCAGTTCATCTAAAATTGTCCTCATCTTAATATAGGCCTCTATTGGTAGTCCTTTGTGGATGCCAATGGGATAAACTAATATTTATAGCCTATCATTAATCAATATAAAATTCATCATATTATATCTCTATGTATTTATCTAATTTTTATATTACCTATAAAATATGATTGGTAAATGATGTGTGTTGATTATATAGTACTAAATAAAATAAACATTAATAATTTTTACCCTTTTTCCCACATCAATGATCTCTTAGATCAACTCCAACATGATAAATTATTTAATAACTTATATTTAAAATTTAGGTATCACCAAATTAGGATGAAATAAGAGGATAAATGAAAAAAAAACATTCGAGACAAGACAAGGGTTGTATGGATGGTTGGTATTACCTTTCATATTACACAATGCCCTGACTACTTTTATGTGGTTGATGTATGAGGTATTGAGTTAATTTATAGATAATTTTCATATTTTTTAATTAGATGAAGTTCTTGTTTTTATTAAAAATCATGATGAAATTTATTTCATTTAAAAAAGGTTTTCAACTTTTTAAAGAGATTAAAATACTGTCAGAGGAAATGTTCAGTGAATTTGCATAATAATCACAAGTTTATTTTAGGCATGTGGTTGGAGACCTGAAGTTTAGAATTGATACAGAAAAGGTAAATTTCCTCATAAATTCACTTAGTCCATCCAATATAACCAAAACAAGAAGAATTGTAGGTTTTGTTCAATATTTTGTAAAGCTCGTCAAGTCTTTTTCGTCCATAGTAGCACCATTGAATGTCATTGAAGCATGGGGTAGTATTTTTTACCTGGTGTAATAAACAAAAAGATTCATTTCTTTAATTTAAATATAATATTAGAAATGATCTTTTTTAATCTTTCCCTTACATGCAAAAAAAATTTAATGTATAAATGGGTGTTATTAACTATATTATGGGGGTTGTCCTCTTGCAAAGAGACAAGTCCATATGTTACCATTTAGATTTTTTCATTAATATATTATGAATTATTTTTACATATTATAAATAATTATATGATATTTTTCAAGTCGTTAAAGTAAATTGTTATTAATATGGATCACGAACAGCTCCAATGTTTGCAATCACAATGCAAGCTTCAACAAGATAGGTACTATAAATGCATGGTTTCTTGAAAATGTTTAATCTATACATTATATATAGTAAATATGGGACTAAAATATTAGTGAACATGTTGTCTATACCTCTTTAGATTTTAGAAATGGTAACTATAACCCTAGTTAAAACTTTTATGTATGATTATTATGTTGAAGGATATGGGCATGATGTAGATTTTAGGGAAGCATTTATTCAAGAAAATAGTCCCTAATGTGTTTATTTTGATCCCAAGAGGAATTATTATCTTCAATATGGTTCCTTTACAAGATGGTCAATTTTTGTGTGCCTAAAATGGAAAGGGTTAAACTAAAGAGAAAAACACATATGGAAGATTCACATGTCACTTTGTAGGTACAAATATAGTTGAAAATTTACATAGGTATATTTGTTTGAAAAATATGCAAGTTCATTCTTATAAGGTAATAAGAAGATGTCTATATGTGATATAAATAAGCCTAGTATCAAGAAATTGGGTTTATATATTTGATTTATGGTTCCTTCTAGGTCATAGGAAACCATTTCCATGGATTTTATAGGCATGTTTCCTATGGAAGAGAAAGGACATGACTACTTATTTGTAGTTTTAAACAAGTCTAGTAAGATTTGAATTATTCTTTGTAAAAAAAATATTAATAATAATGACGTAACTCAATTTTTTTATATAATTTATGGCTTGATTTTTGTTTTACTAGTTATATAATTTCATAATAGGAATCCATATATGTTCATAATTTTTTTAGCACATTATGGGAGAATATGGATACTAGACTTAAATAGTAAATTGTGTTTCATCCACAAAGTGATTTTAAAATAATTGTCATAAATATATATTTTTTGATTTTGAGAGGTTAAAATAGGAGCCATAAAAATACTTTAGATTAAAATTATGTTTATATTTAGCTTTCCCATTATATGGCATTACATTCTTTTACCAACAATTCTCCTTTTGAAAGATATTTTTGCTATTTAAGTCCATGTATGTTTATTATTATTTGTAATAGTTATACAAAGAAATTATGAAATTGGATCCCAAGATCCACACAATTGATAATTTCATTGAAAATATTTATAAAATTCTCTTCCATGTGCAAGAAAGGTTTGGGGATTCAAAAAACAAGTACAAATAAATGCATGTCCAACATATGACTGATAATATTTTTCTTATTGAATACAAATCATGGCTTTAATCTGTTAGAGAACACATCTAGGGTAAAATTAAGAAGCTTAATAATCTTAGATATGGTTCATTTTTTATTTTTAAATAAGTTGGAAATAACACTTTCAAATTGGATTTGTCTCCTTACATGAAAATATTTTATGTTGTCAATGTTGAGAATTTACATCTCTTTGAGACTTTATTTCTCAATAAAAATGAAAGAGATCTATTATTAATTTTTATTGAAGACACTGTTCTCGATGATCAACTATAATTGGATAAAGATGTCAATATGCATCGGATGGAGAGGACAATGAGAAAAGGAGTGAAAGATTGTTGGAAAGTTACGTTAAACTATTATCTACACAACAAGGCCAAATGATATTCTAAATAGGAAATGAGGAATAAATTTCTTCATTTAAATATTTGTTAAATATTTTGGGTACCAAAATCCTCTAATTATAGAGGCATGATTTGAATTTCAGATCTACTATGTTATCTATGTTACCTATCTAATTCCACTATTCTCATTTATGCAAAAAATAATTTTATGACACTTTTTGAAGATAGTTCATGTAAACTTACAAAGTTAAAAGCTACACAAGGAGTTTAAAGAGTTATAATAAGGATTAGAGTGATCAAAAAAACATTGGGAGTAGTCTTTTCTTCTAACACAAGCATCATGTTGTCACTTCTCAAAAAACACCATGGTAGTTTAGTGACATATTAGATAAATTTGTTACAAAGAAACAACATATTAGAAAATCATGAGGCTTGAGTCTACAGAATATAGGATTCAAAAATGGATTGTTTTTACTTCATATCAATTGAATTCTTCTCTTAGGTTTTTGTGTATGTCATTTTGTTGATTTTTTGTGTGAATACAAACCTCTAGGATAAAAAGAGACATTGAATAGAAGTTAAGTTCAGTAGTGTAAATATAAAAGTTGAGTCCATGTATCAGAGATTCATTTTTTTCTAGCTAATTCAGATTATTTGATATTGTTGTCATATTATAAGAACTATTTATAAGAAGACAATGCATTTGTTAGGATTTAATATAGTTTTGAAATGTATCTTTGTCCATGAAGAGAATTAGCTGGAAGTAAAGTTGTATATGGGAGTTAAATATATGAAAGAGGAAATTAAGCACCTGACTCTAATGGATTTCTCTCACATTGATTTTTTTAGGCTAAACTAGTTTGTCTTATGTATTAGTGTGTTATGTTTGATCGCATATTAATTTCAATCAATTTCATTTACAACACCTTATATGCATATGTAATAGGAAAAGTAATGCATAAAAATAAATAAATAATCATGTATATTCTAGGAGTGTAAAGGATTTTGTTGTTAGTTATATCTATGGAATATCCATGTATATTATGGATCAGGTTTCTATGGTATTTATTTCCATTATGGACGGTATTTGTGTGACTATTTCATAAATTTTTATGCCCATTATCATAATATCAAATGACATTGATGAAGGTATCCTAGTTTGATTATAATAATATGTTTACATGAGAAAGTGGAATAAAGAAATTAGATGCATGACACATTTAAACTAAGAAGTAACTTTTTCAAAAGAATAATGGTTACGCATGTTAGAATAGGATGTTACTAACATTTATCTATCCATGGGAAAGCTCCATAAGTTGTATTTTATTGTGTGTATTCTCATGATGGCCCTAGTCATTTAATTATGAGATTCAAAATACAGTGAGGAGATGAAAGCTACATAGGATAATAAGGTCTAAAGATATCCCTATACAAATAAATATCCATGTAAAATCATAGATAAAAAATATTGAGAATCATACATATGAATCAAAGGTGAATTTGGAGAGGCTAGACCATTGGCTATCTCAACTTGAGGTATATTATAGTTTTCTTAAGATTCATGAGATTTATAATATTGATTTTACAAGGTTGAATTTAACCAATAATTCCTTAACCTGGTTTGAACTTTATGTTCATATCTTGGTTGTAAATAAGATTCTCCAAAATTTATAGATGAGATGGTTTTAAAATCTCTATCAAGAAGTAATTTTGTAATATTTTTTATGAGGAAGAGAGATACATATATTGGAAATATGTTAGGAAAAATCACTATGATAATAAGTTGCAAGGATATCCCCATACCAATAAATCTCCACCTAAAATCATAGCTAAATCAAAGACTGAGATTCATCCATATGAATAAGAGGTGAATGTGGAGAGTCTAGACCATTAGCTATCTCAACATCTGGTATATTTTAGATTACATATGATTCATGAGGGTCTAAATATTTATTTTTCAAGGTTAAATATAACCAATCATGCCTTAGCTTGGTTTGAAATTTATGTCCATACCTTGGTTGTTGATAATATTCCTCAAATTGATAATTGTAAATTTTATCATGTTTTTAATGAGGAAGAATCCATCTATGTATTGGGCAAGAATATATTCTAGATATTGTTGAAATGTGCAAGAGTATATAATTGAGTTTTTCAAGAAGGTAGTCTAAATTGACAAGAATGTATAAAATATTGAGATTCAGATGAATTACCTAGGTAGACCCTATATCCATTTGAGGAAACTAGTACTCTTGGAAATGCCTATATAAGTAGATGAGGCTTCTTCTCAAGCTCACTACTTTTAGATGGATGAAAATAAAAATAAGGGTCCATATATCACTCCAATCACGTTAAAATATCTAAGTGGTTTAAATCAAAATGGGAAATATAGAAAGGTGTACATAGTTATACTATTACTCTTTCTAAAAATGATACTAAAATGAATTTGAGACATTATTATTTTGACAGTCATTTAGAGGAGACTTGTTAGAAGTTTCATGTATAATTTCTTCCATACAAACAAAATAGGAAAAAAAATGGTTTTAAAATTAATCCAATGGAAATAAGTTATGTGTATCTCTAATATTGATGACACATTACGTTTTATCTCTAATCAAAATGAGATTTGTTTATGTAGAAATAGAGTCTGAGGTCATATTGAAACTAAAAAGTGTTTTTATAGATAATTTCATATTAAGAAGACAAAATTTGATGCTCATTTTATTAATTCTCTCAAGTAACTTTGATATTGAAGGAGACAGTGGATAAGATGGGGTAAAAAAACTTACAATCATATTAATCCATATTTTTTTGTTTATATAGTGAAAATTTAGATTTCATATCAATGGATATTTAATTGATGAAGTCATAATAAATGTTTTATAAACTAATGTGTATCATGTAGTGTTTGGGATCCCTTACATGTATATTAAGTATGTCATAATCATGAGAATAGCCAATCAATACCATTAAATGAAGGATGGATAAATATAAATCATTAAATCCTATAAAGGTAACTCAATGATATCCCTGGTAAGTACCTTTCAAGATGAAATGTTGATTAATACTAGTGCAAAATTTCTTTACTTCTTTTAAGAGATAAATAAGATAAATATGTGTTTATGAATAGAATAATTGTAGCTTGTTTACTAAGAAATAAAAAAGTGAATGAGAGAGTTTGTATGTAGTTTAGTGAAGTTTTAGAAGACCCTATACACATTCCATATGTGAGGCCTATTGAACATGGGATTTTGTTCCTAGTGAATTATCCTCTTCAAAATATAGGTCTTTATTGATTGTCCTTGGTGAATGATAATGAGGTAAAAAATTTGTTATGGTTTTTTATTAATCAACATATATTTTATCCTTCTACTTCTCCATGTAGTTATACAAATTTTCTAGTACCTAATAAATATGGTTTATAGAGGATGTGTGTTGATTATTTAACATTAAATAAAATAACCATAAAAAATAGGTATTATATTCAATGGATTTATGATCTCTTAAGATAAATCCAAAATGATAAATAATTTACTATAATTGATTTGAAATATAGGTACGACCAAGTGATGATTAAATAAGATGATATATGGAAATAAAACATTCAAAATAGGGAAAGGGTTATATGAGTGGTTTATATTACATTTCAGTTTTTGTAATGCCTTGACTACATTAATATGGTTAATTAATGAGGTATTAAGGTTGTTTACAGATACATTTTTTCAAAAAAAATTACTTAGGTGATACTCTTGTTTTCAACAAAACTTATGATGAAAATCTAATTCAGTTTAAAATGAAATACACATTTTAAAGGAGAATAAATTATTGTTAAATGAAAGGAATGGTGAGATTGCACAATAGTCACTTGAATATTTATGGAATGTTGTTAGAGATGGGAAATTTAGAATTGATCCAATAAAGATAGTTGCCATAACGAACTAGATTAAGACTTCTGATGTGACTTAAATAAGAAGTTATTTAGGTGTGGTTTAATATTTAATATAGTTCATTAAAGATTTCTCTTCCATATTAGCACATTTGCATGCCATTAAAGTGTGGACTAAGTATTTTACATGATTTATAAAATAACAAGAAACATTTTTTAATTTTAAACATAAGAATATCATCAATCTAAATTTATATTCCTTAATTTGTAGCATCCTTTAGAGGTATAACTTGATGTTATTAACTTTACTATGGGGGTTGTCCTATTGCAAGGAGGTAAGCCTATATTTTACCATATAGATTTATTTCATGGTGAAATTATGAATTTATTTTACATAATGTAAAGAATGGTATTCTCTCATTCAAGGGGTTAATACATGGAAGCACTATATAATGGGTTATAAACTATTATTTATAAAGATATCCAACCTCTCTAATATTTTCAAGCACAAAAAAAATATTTAGAAATGTAGGCACTAAAAATGGATGTGTTTCTTGCCACATATTTATTTAGATATCAAATATAAGAAATGTGTGACTAATAAGCTAGCAGATATGTTGTGTTGACCTCATTTGATTTCAGCCAGGGTAACCATACCCATTATTGAACAATTTATAAATTATTATTATGTCAAATGAAATTACCATGATGTAATCATTTTGGAATATTTATTTAGGCAAGGAGTCTACAAGGTGTATGTTTTGAGCCCAAGTGGGCTTACTATGTTTATGATGGGTTATTGTAATAGATGGATAAGATTTGTGTGCCTAAAAGAGAAAGAGTTTATTGAATGAGAAAATCACATAGTTTAATTATTGTATGTCACTTTTGAATGAAAAATAAAGTGTCACATTTATAGATGTATTATTTTTTGCTAAATACGCAGATTGATATTGCTAAATTTCTAAGAGGATGTGTATTACATATTGAAATCTAGACTATTAATAGGAATTTGGGTTTGCATATAAATTTTTGGGTTCCTTCTTAGCCATTGGAAATCATTTTAATGGTGTTTTTATCTAGGATTCCTATGTCAAAAAATGAAAAGGATATTTTAATTTAATTTTGAACTAGTTGAATAAGATGTGTATTCTTATTCCTTATGAAAATAGCCTTAAGGTTAATGACAAAATTATGTTGGTTTTGCTAGTTATATAATTTCATAATGAGATTCAATATTTGTTCAAAAATATTTTTTCACATTATGGGAGAAGATGGATACGATATTTAAATGGTCTACTTCACAAATTAATTGTAAAACAAATGTGGTGAATAGGAAATTTATGTTGTCGTGAAAGGGTAGAATAAGAATAGTAAGACTTGAGATTGAATTTTGGTGTTTATATCTCATTCTTGTAATAGGATATTGCATTTTTATACTAAAAACCCTAAATTTTAAACTTGTTTATTGTTAGTTACCTTTGTGTATTTAATTTTATTCTAGGACAAACCAAAAAAAGAGTTGGGAAAGTGGATCCTAAGATCCATAAGGTTTAAAATTTCATTAAGAATACTTAGTTAATTCACCTCCAAGGTAAATAAAAGTATAGGGAAGAATAGGTAAATTATAACTCAAGATATGATCAACATAAGTCTGAATATAAATTTATTTTTGGAGACAACGTATTGTTTTAAATGGATATAGAAACATTCTAAGGGAAAATTAATACTATCAATCCTCTTAGATATGTTCCATACATCATTTTTGATCAAGTCAAAAATAATGATTTCTAATCATATTTCCTCCTTTTATGAAAATATATTCAATATTCAATGTTGGTAATTTTTGGAAATGTTGAGAATTTGTGTCTTTGATCCTTCAATGCAAGAAAATGAATAAAGAGATTTATTTTCACCTTATACTGAATACCTTGATCGCGATGGTCAACTATAATTTGAGAAAAATGTTGAGTTATAGAAGATGGCAAGGAAAATGAGTTTAGGAATATAAAAAAGTGGCAAGTTGGGTTAAATAGATAGCTAACAAATAAGGTCAAACGTTATTCTAAATATGAACTGGGGATTAAATTTTCTTGTTTAAAATGTTCAATAATATTTTTGGACTGAAATTCTCTAATATGGGAGGCATGATCTAAATTTTAGTTATAATATGTTATTAACATTTTAGAAGAATTCAATTTGACATACCACACACTTTCACCTATTATGGACTTATTTTTTATTCCATAGGCCTTTTCTCTTTTTGACATCTTTTCAACTAATGGATCAAATGTGAGAGTCTTCAACTAATTAATTACATGTAAAGACTCTAAATAGGTTCAATAGTTCAGAAGAAGGGTTTCTATGAATGTAGACATAAATATATTGATTTCAATATCCATTGATTCTACTTCATGGTTAATGGCACGTATCTCTGAATCCAATCTCATCATATCACCATCTTTCCACTAAATGTTGAATAACTTCAACTATAATGGAATGAGTTTGAACTCTGAGTGGGAGTCATATAGCTCCTCCAATTTGTGAAATTATTCAAATAGAATATTGTACCCCTGTGTATGATGAATGACATATTCATCCCTAAGGCCCTCCTGAAGGCCAATGTTTTATTGTTTCTTTAACTCCATGTTTGAATATCATTTGCATTTTCTATTGGCTCAACTAATTTATTTCTCCATGTTTTAAATATCAAAACATGGATCATTAAATATGAGTGTGTTCTCCACTTGTCAGTACCATTAGAGCCAATTGTATTTACCGATAAATTTTGTGCCAATAAAAGATTTGATGGAATGCATGGTTTTAGTTTTATAGTATTTAGACTTTTGACTTTTGGAGGTTTTGAGTGTTTACCCTAGTTGGTTCCTTATCAATCCAAAATGGTCCCCTTTTATATATAATAGAGTCATACGTGAAATGGATTCACCTTATAATTAGCACCAACTCAACAAGACAATATCATATATCAATATATTCAGTTTTTCTTGATTTCTGAATTTTAATAATAAGATTTTAAGTGACCAATAATATAATGAATCCAATGATGGACTTATCATTATTACCAAGATGAAAATAGTTCTTAATAGCTAGCCATAGTGACCATTGTATTACTAGGGAATTCCAAATATTATCAAAAGTAAAAATTCCTTTGTTGAATAGATTTAACCTTTATAGTGAATTATATAAAACCAAAGGGCATTCATTAACTATTATCAAATGTTTCTACCAAATTAAAGAGTTGGGGAAGCTTAACCCATGTATAAGAGAGTAGTCTTTTGATCAAAACATATAATTGAAAAGTTTCTTACCAAGATTTCAATGAACTAATAATTAAAGGACAACTTTGAAAATTTTGAAATTTAAAATTTTATTTGTTAAAGTGATATGCTCCCACTTTCCATTAGCTATGTCTAGCTAAATTATATCCCTGAGGACTTTTCAAGGTTTTTTTCAAAAAAGAGCTATAACACTTACAATTGGAAGTCATTTTTTCCCAACATAGAACACTTAACTTGTATGTTATCCAGCATTTATAGAAAATGGCCTTTGAGATTTCATCTATGGGAATGGAAAAGATTACGTCAATGACGTGTCTTTTTCTCTTTTTCTTTTTTTTAAAATCTCTCACAATCAAAGCCATGTTTTCTCAAACCTTAGAAAGCAAAACTAAAACAAATAAATAAAATCAAAAATCAAAAGTTAGAAAAACATAGAAAAAAGGTCTCATCTCACTTTAAAATCTTCTTTAGAGAGCACCATAATTCACAAGATTCAACTGTGTAAATAAGTAAAATAAAAGGAAACAAGACATTCTCTTAACATTAACGATGATCTTAGAATGTAAAAGACTTATATTTATCTCAAGATATAGAACAAGATTAGAAAAACATAGAAAAAAAGGTCTCATCTCACTTTAAAATCTTCTTTAGAGAGCACCATAATTCACAAGATTCAACTGTGTAAATAAGTAAAATAAAAGGAAACAAGACATTCTCTTAACATTAACGATGATCTTAGAATGTAAAAGACTTATATTTATCTCAAGATATAGAACAAGATTAGAAAAACATAGAAAAAAAGGTCTCATCTCACTTTAAAATCTTCTTTAGAGAGCACCATAATTCACAAGATTCAACTGTGTAAATAAGTAAATTAAAAGGAAACAAGACATTCTCTTAACATTAACGATGATCTTAGAATGTAAAAGACTTATATTTATTGTGGTAAAGATGTACAGCTTCGATTAACATTGTTCCATATACCATGGTGAGGTGGTCTGATAGACTTAGAAACTCCAATTTTACTGTCAGACAAACCCCATGGATAGTAAGGATCCTAAAGAACAAGACTTGGTGAGAAGGTCCGAGCTGCTAGTCGTAAAGGAGACGAGAAGTTCAAGCTCTATAGCATCCCCCCAGCCACACCCAACAAATATATCCATGGAAAAACATCCTCCCAAAAAGGAAGAGAAGTATAAATACATTATTTGAAGATAAACAAACTGAACCCCAACAATAACAATTGCAGAAACCAATTCTAATACCATTCAACATTTTGTTGCAGAAGAAACAGTCTATTGAGACACTCTTCAAGAAGCTAACGACTAATACTAAAAAACTACAGCTGTTCAGACAGAATTCACTACTTTAGGAGCATCATCAAACATAGTAGAAGAAGAAATAGAGAAGAATAAAACGAATATAATCGACTAAAAAACACAGAAGCAATACAACAAAGAGTAAAGTGGTTTACCTTGTCTTTAATTAGCTCATTAAAGAAAAATTAAGATGGTTTTCCAATATTATGACACATACGTCCATTTCACATGTTGACAATCCATATGAATTACGAATAATGAATGACTGATAATTATTGAAGAATTCGTACATGAGAAAACTAAAACCACGTGTATTGTGAACAACAAATGAAAAGCCAGTTTATAATAGATATGCCAGATGAAGAGCATGTAGTAGTCTCCAGAATCTGACAATTGTTGGAAAAATATGTGGAAAATATTCACTTAATATACTGAATCGCTTGAATTTACTCTACTTGTAAGAAAAATGGCAATAACGAATAATTTATTTGAATCATTATAAAATAGCATCAATCATGGGCATTTGTACTAAATAAATTCATTCATGTGGGAAAGGTGAATCCAAAGTTTATAGGAATTATAATATAAAGGACGTCTAAATTATTTAGAAACAAAATAACTGAAATATGTGTCATATAAACATAGTTACACAAAGGCGTATTGAAAGAGAGATGAGATGAAGTTTTAGTATTTTCTTTATGTTTATAAAAAAATAAATTTTAATTTTATATATTAAAGTTGTTTAAACTAAAGTAATAAATATTAAGTGAAATAATTAATTTTATAATTTAATTATTTAATAATATAATTGTATGCTATGTAATTTATTTTAACATTTTTCACTAATATTTATAGTGTTGTGTAATTTTTTCTAATAGCATTTTTTTTTAATAATATATAATGTATTCTTTAAATTAAAATATTTAGTATTTATTTATATTAAATATTGTTATGTTAATTGTAAAATAAAAGATGGTAAGGGATTTTTATGATGTTATTTATTTTTTTAAATACATTTTAGTTGAAATAATAAATTTTATTCTATATATATTTTTATTTAAGTTCATTATATATTATGTAAGGTAGAGAGATGGAAGTGATATCAACAATAGTGACAAATGAGATAGTATAGAAAGTAGCAAAAGCGTTGATCCATTAAAAGATGGCTTTAAATTTTTTGAAAAGAGAATCACAAAATAATGATCCTCAAAAAATAATAACATAAAAAACTAGAGATTTGTAATTTTTGGTTCTTTAAAAAAGTAAATCTAATCAATAAAAAGAAAAAGAAAAAAATAAACAAAAAAACCAAAATAATTAGGAGCAAAAAGGTAACCTATAATTACTCAAAACCAAATTGAAAACTAAAATCTTTAATAAACCCATAAAAAATTTATTAAAAAAAAAAAAAAATCCCCAGATCTCATGACCCATACATCCATTTCACATCTTCCCAATTTTCAGGAAATTTGCATTTGCTAATGACCGACTAACAAATAATGCATAATTAATACATGAAAAAGTTAATACCACATGTATTATTGATTAAAAAAGAATACTACTTTATTATATGTGCCTATGTAGGAGTCTCTAGAATATGAGAAAATTGTTAGTAAAAAATATTTGAATAATATTCAATTGAAATATTGAATTTGAACTTAGTCAATAGGAGCAAAGAGATAAGAAAGAGTCAAAATTAAATAAGGTGGCTGGAAAAAATAAATAAATAAAAACATACATATGTTCAAGAGGTGATGTAAATCCATTAGATTTAGGGTTTTAATTGACTCTTAATTTTTAAATTAGAAATTTAAATAAAGGTAATTTTAGAAGACAGTTTATTAGAGAAAAAAATTTATTAGAGTGCTTTTATATTAAGTAGGGGTATTTTAAGTGGAGACTTTTCATTAATCTATGAATATTTCATTTTTCAAAGTCAGTATTTGGCGATCTTTGTGGAGTGGTTGATAGGATAGGATCATCTAAATTTTTGGGATCAAAGTTAATTTTGATGAGAGGTTCACCTACATTTGAATATAAAATTCTTCATATAAATGAAGTTCATCAACATCTCAAAAGAGAATTCTGAGAAATTCACCACGTATTATCGAGCGACTTTAAGAATTTTTTTGGTGGTTTGTAGTTTAGATTGTAGGAGGGCTTCAAGAATCAATGATCCTAGCAAGGTTTGCAATGATTTTTTTACAATATATATTTTTTAGCTATAAATTCATTTATTGCTCTTTAATTACCATCACAATAATTGAAAATGAGAGCATCTGATGGATCCTACAGCTATCTGATAGTATCCTATGAGCATTCAATGGTAGCCTATGGGCGTCTAACTATAGATTGTTGATGTCTGATAATAGGCTACTGGTGGATGATAGCAGGTTGTAGGTAAATGACATAGGCTACCTACAGGTGGACAAAGGTGGGCTATCGGTGCTTACCTACAAGCTACCGTTGGACACCCACATACTATTGGCATTTGTCTATAGACTATTGGCACCCATATTTATACTACTAGTGCTTGACTGCATGTTGTCATCTAATGACATTCTATGGGTGGGTGGTAGCAGTCTACGTGTGGGCACCAATAGTTTACAAGGGAACACCCATAGTCTATGAGCATTTAATGGTAGCCTACAAGTGGGCACTGGTAGCCTACCTTAATCCACCCATAGGTAGTCTATGTCATCTACCTACAGCTTGTTGTCATCCACCAGAATACTACCATCAGACATCAATAGTCTACAATCAAGTGCCCATAGGCTACCATCAAATTCTCACACTCACTAGATTCTATTGAATGCTCGTAGGCTAATGTCAAATGTTTGCATGCCTAAATTTCTTAGACATTCATTTGCATTTGCATGATATTTGGAGAAAACTAGTAAGCTTCGTGTAATTACTGCATGGCATCACATGATTCACCTATGCAACAATATACCTTCCAAACTAACTTGTCACCATTACAAATCCAATTCACCTTAGGAACTCCATGAATTTTTTGTATGGCTCACTAAAATTAACCTTGATATTAAGTGATTATTTAAATTATTATAAACAATCATGCTTTAAAATTAATGTTTTAGACCAGGTACGGGCTAAGGAGTGGAGTTATTTTTGGGTTGAAAACCAACTCCTTTTCTTTGCATAACATAGCCTTCTAATTCCTTTAGAGTGTGCACCATGAGTGCCACATACTAGCTATGATGTCTTCATGAATAATACTCACCTTGTGGTTAAGTGTCCCTTTAGCAACCTCTCAGAGGTTGTCGTTAACCAACTGCATGGATTTTTATTGTAAAACATTATGAAGCACCAACTTGTCCTACAATTTGGACATTTATACAAATCAATAAGGATGTGTTTCCTGAAATACATGGATGTGTTGGCTTATGCATGCAAATGTGTTATGGCTGAGGCACTACTTTATTATATCTTATATATATAATTATATTATAGAATGAATATCTTTATGAATTATTTTATGCATGATTGAAATGTATGCTAGTTTTATGTTTGGGAGGAACATTATAAGTCTTGATGAGGTAGTTTTTTGAATCTTTGGTACCCTTTTCTAAGTGTTGACATGAGGTAAGTTCATTAAGATGGAAGGATCGTGATCCCTGTAACCATTATGTGATCTCATACGGTTGGTGGAGAGCATGTTGTAATCTTTTGGGTTGCATGTAAAGTCCTATGATGGCTTCTCTAGTGTTTAGTGTGGATAGTGGAGAACATTTCACTAACCCCTCAATGGTAATTATTGGATTAGATGTAACCATATAGAACAAGTTATTATCTTATGGTAGCATTCTATAATGAATGCTTATTAAGTATAAGGCATAACATGCATTGGTAAAGATAGTACTTCATGTTCTTAAATATGTTAAAATCCTAATGGGTTTGTATAATTTCAAATGTTATTAGGAAAGTTAAGTATTTCTATGGCAATGTTTTCCTCATAATAAGAGGGATATCTAGCTGGGAACTAGTTCTCTATAACAAGTTTCAATCTAATACACGACATTGTTATATATGCCTATCTTACATAAGCTAAAAATTGTAAAGGACTATGGTTGGAAGATAATGGAAGTTTTTTTTTGGCATTTATTGAGGTGGGATTTTTTTTTTTCGTGGCCAGTAATGTTTTTTTTTCATAAGGACTTAAAATCCATGCCTATACGTTTGTCTAAATTTTAATATTGAGGCTAAATTTAAGTTGTGTATGTATAAGAAGGACTTAACATTGCTCAACATATTTTGTTAAATATTGAGGGTATTCAACCTTATTTAAAGCTCATCTATTGATGGTTGAGTAGTTTAATTTTTGTAAAGAGTATGATTAAGTCCCCATCAACATGCAGGTTCTTAGTTATTTATATAGTCATCGGGATGGATCCCTTATAAGAGCAGGATGATTTTACAACCCTACCCTTTTT
This sequence comes from Torreya grandis, assembly GCA_037957365.1. Lineage (NCBI taxonomy): Eukaryota > Viridiplantae > Streptophyta > Pinopsida > Cupressales > Taxaceae > Torreya > Torreya grandis. Next base: position 4,382,363 of record JARHVA010000621.1, on the reverse strand, counting down.
ATACTTTTATATGACTTCTTGAATGTCAATATTGTTATATGTATAGCTGATTACTACACTTCCTTATCTAGATGAGCTATATTATTGGATTTTGATGCTATGTTACTTTGATTGCAAGTTGATGTATGCATTATTTTTTAATTTTGCTCTTGATGATATATGGATTAATTGATGTAATTAATATTTTATTAAAATTCTTTATTTCTTCATAGATTATTTATCTAGTATTACTAAAGTATATTTGGTGGTTTTAGGTACTAATTTATGAGCTATGCTAGATGTTAGCATCGATATTTGGGGTGTTATAGTGATTCTTGAGTAATTGGATGAGTTTTGATAGGTATCCATGTATTTTTTAGTTGGTTTTTTTTCCATTGGATAGTCATTTTGTTTCATTTGTGTAGTCAATTTATTTTTTGCATTATCAAATCTTGCCTTTTGTACCCTATTGTACTGTCATTGGTTATTGTGTGTTTTGTGGTGTTCGTTGGTTCTATTGTTCTCATGTGAAACAATCCTTTTTAAACTTATTCCCTCTCCTCCATAAACTCCTCACCACTTTGACTTTACATGGACTCTCCCTTGCTAAGACTTGGACTCCCTAAGGGACTTACCCAGACCTACCCCCATGACACACCCTAATATGGATTATTACTTTGATCACTTGGTGTTTATTTATGGCTTGGTTAATTTGACCTTGGTGGAATTTAAACATTTAATAGACATTTTAAATTATATTTAATTTTATTATTTTATTGTTTAATGGCTTGGGATTTTTGGATAGGTCATTTATGACTATTACATTTATGGTTTTTGATGGGGGTTGTCTTGCGAGTTGTTCAATGACAATGGAGGGGGTTTCTCTCTCATCACAATAAACATATAATTCATTTGGATATGCATGATTTTGAAAAGGAGGAAGGGAAGTTAGTTGGTAATTATTGGATTAGATGCAGGTAGGAGAAAAATAGAGAAAACATAGAGAAGGTTTATGACTTGGTTTTGTTGGCTTCTAATTTTGGTGTGTTGACTTGGCTGTGCATAGAATAAGGTTATTTCTAGACTAGTTTTGCCTCTATTGGATTCATTTTTTGTCTTATTTTCACTATGTTGCATGGGTAATCCACTCTTTATTGGTTTCTCTGGTTATTTTCATTTGAAGGAAATTGTATAAGGGATTAGATGCTACATACATAGCCAGATGTCATAGGACTTTCAGTTTGGTATCCAATGCCCAATGAGGTTTTAATATAATAATTTTTCCTATAAAATTGTAAAATGAGTTGATAGGGTTATTTTGCATGTACAATTGTAAAATAATCTTGATCACATCATGACATAGTAGTGCATTCGATTATAACCATTGGGAAGGAACATAGTAGCTCACTCAATTCATAGGAATAGATTTCAACATGTATACATTCAACCATTATTCATTTATATAATCATCAATCAAGGGACAACACATCACTTAGAAATTATATTCTATAATATAATTAATCTAAGATAACTTCTTTTGTCTACTCATTGATAATTCATTCCAAAATTCAATCTCAACTTAATTTTAATACTAGGCATCCCTTAGCATGGTAATTAAAATCTAAATTTTATCCATTTTAGTAATGTAACTAATACAAAATATCTAAGACAAAAATTCAATAATAAAAGATTAATTAATAATAACATATATACCTTTATACACATCCATATAGGTTTGAGGTATGCAAGTGAGAGAATTACATTTATGTTTGCCATATTTTCTAGCATAAACTTAACTAAAATTGGTATATATTCCATACACAAGTTGAAAATATATAGAGAGATATCTCTAAAACCTTCATATTCAAGTTGAAACCAAATAAAATAATAATTATATGTACTCATGATATCCCAAGAGTAAATTCAAACATATGTAATAGATCCAAAATCAATAGTTTAACAACTCTTTAATGGATATCCCTTCAAGTTGAGATTCTAAGTTGATAAAAAGTCAACTAACATAATAAAGTATGCTTAAAATGTCAATGATAATCAAAATATATGAATAAGTGAATGTCAACTCAGGGTTAACATGAATTACTCGTATCAAGAGACTATATGAAAATTTTATATGACTACACAAGGAATAAGTGCTACACTAAAGCGTGCATAAAATCATTTAACAATTATTACCATAATGATGATAACAATGTACTAGACTAATATAGCATTACTAATGATAATCAACTAACATCCCAAGATAAAAACCCAAGTACATATAGATGATTAAATTTAGAAACTATAAGTTAACTTTATATTCTTACCATGACTCAGCATTACATGTTTTGTACTTCTTTCTTTAGTAGGATCCATTTTCAATTACATGGTTAGCATACCATATCATTAAGTATAACTAAACTAGTATAAAATGAAAATAAATTATAGTTTCATCTATTAATGATGATGTATTAAAGTGATATAAAAAATAAGCTAAGAATCATATAAACATCACATAATTAAATATTATCAATTACGTCACACTTGTTTGTGATATCATTTAGGAGTGCGAGTAGCATGTAACTGAATCAGACAAATAGTCATAACCAACACCATGAGCCCAAAAATTAATGATCCTTAACACCCCATCTATCATATGGATCATGGTTTTTGCAACCAAAGTCAAGAAGGAATTTTGAGCAAGTGAATATTCTTGAACCATTAGACAACTCAACACAATACTAAAAGTAAAACATGAAAGTGACAAACAACCACAATTCTAAGGCAAGGTAGAAATAACTAAAAATTTCATTGCTATAAATTGGGAGTGAGGATATTCATTTTAGGCTGTTCAAAAGATATAGTAATGGATTTAACAACCAAATCCAAGTCCATATCATTCAAGAAAATCAACTTGGAAAACTGTCAAGTGTACAGTCAATCTATAATATCTCGACTACCAACCCATATCCCATGCTCATAAGCATATAATTATAGCTCCATCATTTAAGTTTGGTCTAGGAATTATTATATAATAACAATGAAATTAAACCATCATAAAATAAGATATGAATCAAAAACATATACTCAACAAGTTATACCTAGCTAAAGTTACAATATAGTAATCCAATAAAATAATAATAATCAACATAAACAACCTAGTCAATGCATTCATCTAACCTAAAATAATACCAATAATTTTCAAAGGTGGAAAATAATTATTCCAACCATCATTCATATCTATAAATAAATTTTAAATCAATAATTGATATGTGATATTCATGGGATCATCATCAGGTCTCACGACCTCATATGTTCCCTGAATCTTAAAATCAGGGCAACACAATTTTAATAGAAAAACATACCTATAAAATGATCATAATTAAATTTATAAAACCCCATTATAATATAATGATTCTAACAGGGCTTCATTCATATTCCCATAGTTTAACAGTATGTCAAGAACAAAAAATTCCTCAATAAAGCCACAACCGAATCATGCCATCCAAATAACATACAAAAGATATCCTCTAAAAATAACATTTATAAATTCATAACCAAATAGGTTTTATTAAATAAAAACACAAATAACCAAATCATTAAGAGAAAATAACTAGTCAAATCTTGTCTATACTATGATGAGGTTCAACATTATTTAGACTATATAGGTTTTTTTGAAAAAACCATAACACCTCCATATAAATAATTATGGCATTCAAATAACACACATAGTATCTCCAAAATGAAAACACATTTATACATATACTCCTAATAGAATCAAACTAATCATGGAAAACATGAATAAGTAGTTCATCCTTGAAAATCTAATTCAATAATTTATTCAAGAAAACTAGTCAACAAAATATAAATTCAACCATTTAAAATTTAGATGATCCAAAAATGATTTCTAGTCCTCAACCAAAAATTGAATAATAACATACAGTCAAATAAAAAGGATCGACAATCCCCACTTTAGAAATATACCTAGTTCAAATAACTAGAAAAGGAAACACAAATGCATAAAATCATTAAAATAAGTGCAAGGTTTAACAAAATGGAAGCCATTTTATTTGAATCCACACGTATCCCTCAAAATGATAATGAATTTTTATGGATCCCCTCATTTTGTTAAACCTTGTACTTATTTTAAGGATTTTGTGCATTTGTGTTTCCTTTTCTAGTTATTTGAACTAGGTATATTTCTAAAAGGGGGATTGTGGATCCTTTTTATTTGACTATATGTTATTATTAAATTTTTGGTTGCAGACTAGAAATCATTTTGGATCCTCTATATTTTAAATGGTTGAATTTATATTTTGTTGGCTAGTTTTCCTGAACAAATTATTAAATGGGATTTTAAAGGATGAACTACTTATTCATGTTTTCCATGACTAGTTTGATTCTATTAGGAGTATATGTATAAATGTGTTTTCATTTTGGATATATTATGTGTGTTATTTGAATGTCATAATTATTTATATGGAGGTGTTATGGTTTTGTGAAAAAAGCCTATATAGTCTAAATAATGTTGAACCTCATCGTAGTATAGACAAAATTTGACTAGTTATTTTCTCTTAATGAATTGGTTATTTGTGTTTTTATTGAATAAACTCTATTTGGTTATGAATTTATAAATGTTATTTTTAGAGGATATCTTTTGTATGTTATTTGGATGGCATGATTCTTTTGTGCCTTTATTGAGGAATTTTTTGTGCTTGACATATTGTTAAACTATGGGAATATGGGTGAAGCCCTGTTAAAATCATTATTTAATAATGGGGTTTTAGATATTTAATTATGATCATTTTATAGGTATGTTGTTCTATTAAAATTGTGTTTCCCTAATTTTAAGATTCAAGGAACATTGAGGTCATGAGACCTGATGATGATCCCATGAATATCACATATCGATTATTGATTTATAGATATGAATGATGGTTGGAATCATTATTTTCCACCTTTGAAAATTATTGTTATTATTGGAGGTTAGATGAATGCATTGACTAGGTTGTTTATGTTGATTATTATTCTTTTATTGGATTAATATACTGTGACTTCAACTGGGTATAACTTGTTGAGTATATGTTTTTGATTCATATCTTATTTTATGATGGTTAAATTTCATTGTTATTATATAATCATTCCTAGACCAAACTTAAATTATGGAGCTATAATTCTATGCTTATGATCATGGGATATGGGTTGGTAGTCTAGATATTATAGGTTGACCATACACTTGACAATTTTCCAAGTTGATTTTTTTGAATGATATGGACTTGGATTTGGTTGTTAAATCCATTAATATATATTTTGAACAACATAAAATTAATATCCTCACTCCAAATTTATAGCAATGAAAATTTTATTTATTTCTACCTTGCCTTGGAATTGTGGTTGTTTGTCACTTTCATGTTTTACTTTCAGTATTGTGTTGAGTTGTCTAATGGTTCGAGAATCTTCACTTCCTCAGAATTACTTCTTGACCCTAGTTGAAAAGACCACCATCCATATGATAGATGGGTGGGTAAGGATAATTAATTTTTGGGCTCATAGTGTTGGTTATGGCTATTTGTTTGATTCAATTAGATGCTACTCACACTCCTAAATGATATCACAAACAAGTGTGTGGTAATTGATAATATTTAATTATGTGATGTTTATATGATTCTTAGCTTATTTGTTATATCACTTTAATACATCATCATTAATAGATGAAACTATAATTTATTTTCATTTTATACTAGTTTAGTTATACTTAATGATTATGGTATGCTAACTATGTAATTAAAAATGGATCCTACTAAAGAAAGAAGTACAAAACTTATAGTTTCTGAATTTAATCATCTATATGTACATGGGTTTTTATCCTGGGATATTAGTTGATTATCATTACTAATGCTATATTAGTATACTACATTGTTATCATCATTATGGTTATAATTGGTAAATGATTTTATTCATGGTTTAGTGTAGCACTTATTCCTTGTGTAGTAATATAAAATTTTCACATAGTCTCTTGATACGAGTAATTCATGTTATCCCTGAGTTGACATTCACTTATTCATATATGTTGATTATCATTGACATTTTAAGCATACTTTATTATGTTAGTTGACTTGTTAACAAGTTAGAATCTCAACTTGAAGGGATATCCATTGAGGAGTTGTTAAAATATTTATTTTTGATCTATTATATATGTTGGAATTTACTCTTGAGATATCATGAGTATATATAATTATTATTTTAGTTGGTTTCAACTTGTATATGAATGTTTTAGAGATCTCTCTCTATATATTTTCAACTTGTGTATGGAATATATACCATGTTTAGTTAAGTTTCTTCTAGAAAATATGGCAAACATAAATGTAATTCTATCACTTGCATACCTCAAACCTATATGGATGTGTATCAAGGTATATATTTGTTATTATTAATTAATATTTTATTATTGAATTTTTGTCTTAGATCTTTTGTATTAGTTACATTAATAAAATGGATAAAATTCAGAGTTTAATTACTATGCTAAGGATGCCTAGTATTAAAATTAAGTTGAGATTGAATTTTGGAATGAATTGTCAATGAGTAGACAAAAGAAGTTATCTTAGATTAATTGTATTATAGAATAGAATTTCTAAGTGATGTACTCTCCCTTGATTTATGATTATATAAATTAATAATGGTTGAATGTATCCATATTGAACTTTATTCGTATGAACTGAGTGAGCTACTATCTTCCTTCCAAATGGTTAGAATTGAATGAACTACTATGTCATGATGTGATCAAGATTATTTTATAAGAGTTCCTTAAATGGAACATTTTATTTGGATTCTAATCAATTGGAACTTTTTTAAAGTTTTCATTTATAGAAGACACTTTCTGATTGTATGAGTTTGTCATATATTCAATTATGTGGAAACCTTTATTTCTTATGTATTTCCAATGTATATTCTCTTTGAAACTTGTTGTATACATGCATAAATTATACATGATCATATCTGAAACATATTAATATATTATATTTGTTGATACTTGGAAGATGTTGTATGAAGATGGATTGCTTATTGAATAATATAGTTGTTATAAGAAAGGTTAATCACTTAGTTGTTCATTATTCCTAATGGCTTTCTGAGTAGGTACATGGCTAGAAAATAATAAAGCAAGTTTGAAAGTTATATAAACTTAACACATTTCCTTTAATTGTAATCTTATAGTTGATTGAATAATAAATGTGAAATAGAATATACACTTGGATGCAATATAATTTTGATTACATTAATTTCTTTCTTATTAATTATAATGCATTGGCTATTGCCAATATAATATTCCCAACATATATTTGATTATAGACTACCAATGAATCTTATTTGATGAATAACAAAATTGATC